>PVLC010044576.1:0-12038 GCA_004027655.1 Graphiurus murinus | reverse complement strand
TCAGCTGAGCAGTGTCTGAGTGACCCACAGCTGGGAGACCAAGAGCTTCCTGTGCTCCTCACTCCATCACCTGACCCCGCTCCCCGGG
Source organism: Graphiurus murinus (assembly GCA_004027655.1). NCBI lineage: Eukaryota > Metazoa > Chordata > Mammalia > Rodentia > Gliridae > Graphiurus > Graphiurus murinus. The sequence goes on along the minus strand of PVLC010044576.1, from coordinate 11,950 downwards.
GCCTCCCTGCAGCCAAGCATCCTCCTAGCGAACCCTGAGAACAGCTGAAACAACAAGGCGGCCTGCAGACCTTCCTGGCAGAGGGCCCTCTGTTGGTATTCCAGAGACAAAAGCTTCCGATGAGCTGAGGCCAAAAAAGACAAACAAGCAGGGGGCAGCAGGTCTCTGGTGACGGGGCCCCGCTGTTTTACCTGCCAGATCAGAACGTGGCCTGGGTGCTGGCTGGGGCCACAGGTTTTCTGGAATGTGCATTCTATCCTTGGGCCACCAAATGTGTCCTGGGTGATAGGTCTTCCTCTAGACATTGTGTGTACACAATGAAGGAAATAGACAAAAATCCCTGCCCTCACACCATTGACTTTTTTTTTAGGGTGGATAAGGGGGAGGGGATGAAATCAGTAAAATGTGAGTCCCGTGGAGAAAAATCAACGCAGGCAGGGGTTCAGGAGTGCAAGGCTAGGCAGGTGCAAAGTTAGAGAGGGTGGAGAAAGCGGTACTTGTCTAAGTATATGTAGGGGTAAGCGAGTGAGCCGTGCAGGGAAAGGATTGACAAGCAGAGAAACCAGCAAAAGCCCAGGTGGGGTCCAGCAGCAGATGGAGGCTGTGGAGGGCAGAATCGAGAGTCCTGGGGCCAGAGAGCCAACAGGAGGCTTTCCTGCCAGAGGAGGGCTCCCCATGGCAGAAGTGTGTGGAAGGGCAGGAGGTGAGGGAAGAAGCCGAGAAGTCAGGAGTCCCTTGCATCAGCCCAGGTGAGTCCAGGTGAGAGATAGGGCTAAGAGAGATAAGCAGAAGCGCTTAGGGCAAAAGATTTAAAGAGGAACTCACCAACGCCATTGGTGAGCATCTGCTTGGATTCTGCTTCTCCCTCATCTAGGCCCAGGTGGGATGGAAAACCCAGTCACCACCATAGCGAGGATGAAGAATGGTGTAATGCCTACATGTAATAAATACTCTGTGGTCCCTTCCTTTGACCCTAGACCCCAGCATGCCAGTATGGGGCTGGCTAAACTTGGATAATGGCTAGAGACAGACAGACAGACAGACAGCTGGGCATGATGGCACAGCCCTGTAATCCCAGTATTTACCAGGCTGAGGCAGGAGGATCACAGGTTCAAGTCCAGTCTTAGCAACTTCTGAGTAACTTAGTAAGACCCTGTTTCAAGATAAAATAGGGCTAGGAGTGTAGCTTAGCAGTAGAATGTCCCTGGGTTCAATCCCTAGGACCTCCCCCTCCCTACCTCCTGTAACAGAAGTGTTGGGGTGGGGGGGAGGGTAAGTCGATTAAGGATACAAAGAACATCTTTAATAAAATGCCTCCACCCAGGTTTCAAGAGTAATCCCACTTAGATCATTACAATGTTTTATTTGCTTGTTTGTTTAAGCTTGGAGCCCTGGAGCCAGACCCTGTTGTTGGGGATATCTCCTCTGAGAGCTCAGAGATGCCAGGAAACCTTTCTACAGGGGGCATAGATTTGGGTCTGACTTGTTTCTTTTCTCCCTCTCTCTTGTTTTTTTGGCAGGCCCACCCCAGACATCTTTTCTCCTCCTCAATTGAAGTTGATCATGGTTCCTATGTCAGTTCCTCCCAACCCCACTTTGTCATCTTGTATGAGAAAAAGATACTTTCAGCCAGGAGCGGTGGCACACCCAGCAACTCAGGAGGCTGCAACAGGAGGATTGTAAATTTGAGGCCAGCCTCTGCAATTTAGGGAGACCATGTCTAGATGCGGGGGGATGGGAACTGAGGATATAGCTCAGCAATTGAGCACATCTTGGGTTCAATTCTCGGTACCAAACAAAGTTTTATTTTTGGTGGTACTCGGGATCAAACCCAGGGGCAGTGCTACCTCCAAGTTACACCCCTAGCCCTATTTGATTTTTTATTTTGAAACAGGATCTCACTAAGTTGATGCGGATCTCACTAAGTTGATGCGAATCTCACGATTTGCTGAGGCTGTCCTTGAACCTGCGGATCCTCCTATCTCAGCCTCCCAAGTACTGGGATTACTAACTCAGAAGCATTTTACCTCTGAGCTACACCCCCAGTTCTATTTTTTATTTTTTTATTTTTTGGCGGTACTAGGAATTGAACCCAGGGGCATTTTACCTCTAAGCTACACCCCTAGTCCTATTTTTTATTCTTTATTTTTGAAACAGGGTCTCACTAAGTTGCTGACCGCCTCACTAAATAAGCTGAGGCTGGGCACGAACCTGGATCCTCCGATCTCAGCCTCCCAAATACTAGGATTACAAGCGTGTGTCATCATGCCTGGCTCCCCAGTTCTATTTTTATCTTTTATTTTGAAACAGGGTCTAAGTTCCTGAGGTTGGCTGCAAACCTGCAATCCTCCAGTCTCAGCCTCCCAAGTACTGGGATTACAAGCATCTGCCACCACACTGGGTCTCCTATGAGGTTTTAGCTAAGAACATCTGAGGCTAAGATAGAGGCAGAAAGAGTTAAGAAAAAGACTGGGAGGAAAAATGTCCAATTCAGTGAAGCAGTTAGTTACTTGGCAAATTTACCTTTTGGGGAACTAGCTTTGGGCGGGGGGACGTGTTAGCCTATTTCCAGAGAACTGCGGGTCCAGCAGTCATCTGCTAGCTGTGTGACACAGCCAAGTTACAGAGTCTGCGTCTGGGTTTCCTCACTCACCTCGAAAACAGAGCCATACTGAACTTCCTCAACTCAAAACACCACGTGAGAATAAAATCATCTAACATGCATTCTTTGTAAGTGCTCAAAAAATGTTGGCTATTGGTATCCTCTCTATTGCTCTGAGGATTAAAGAGAGGGCAAATGCAAAATCACTTGGGAAAAGGGCCATACAGGCCCAAGGCGCTACTAAAGTTTGTATTAAACAACACTATTCTGAGCATAGATGGCAAAATCCGGGCTGCCTGCAGCAAGCGGTAGAATCTGGTCTAGAACCGTGGTCGTCGGTACGCTCTGCTGTGAGATTCTGAACCCAGAGAAAGTAGAAGAGGCAAACCCCGAGGTCACAGCGTCAAAGGGAAAGTGAAGAGTCATTCTGGTTTGTGTCTTCAAGTTCTACACTGTGGTCCTTGTTACACAATCCCATGGCCGTCTGTGCCAGTTTGGCTAAACCTGCGTGAGGTCCCTCTGCTGGGCAGACCCTGGTGACAGATGGCATTGCTGGCGTACACCACCTTCCAGAAATCTGGTTTTGGACAACATAACTATGAGGTCAAGATGCAGGGGGGCGGGGTGTGGGAGGGGAATCTCCCTTTGGCCAATGCTCATTGAAAGCAGGAATGACATTGCATGATCAGAAACCTCCAAAGTCACAACTTGTCCATGAGGCTTGGCTGGGTACTCAAGCAAGAAGGATCTGCAACTCCCGGATGCGCATTCAGCAAGAGCAGGCACCTGTCAGGCAGGATTTATGCGCTGCCCATCTCCAGCGTGTGCTGCCCAGAGGCTGTTCAATGTTTGTTCAATGAGTGCATTTAATAGGAACAACAGTGGCCTGGCCCGCCCTGCCCTGCCCTGCAAACCCGGCTTCAGCTCTTCACTTCCTTAACCTCTGATGACCTCTCTCCATTCCTCCTCAGAGACTCCCTTGCAATTCTCGATCCGTAAAACTGCACCTGTTGGAAGGTAGTGTTGGATGGCTACCTTGGGGAACCGTCGCCCGGGTGTCCTGTCATCTGAACTAGACAGTAGACCCTTTTGGGAGAAGGGACCATGTCCTTGAGGGTGTGGCTCTGTGGCCTGGGAGAAGGGATACGCATGGGAGGGGAGGCTGGATGAGCCCTGTTTCCCGTCCCGCTGTGCAACCCTGCCAAAGTCACCAGAGCCCTCCACCAACCACAGTGGGGCAGAGCCTTCCTCTTGGCTTTTTTTTTTTTTTTTTTTTTTTTTTTGCAGTACTGGGGATTGAACTCAGGGGCATGCTACCTCTGAGCTACACCCCCAGCCCTATTTTTTATACTTTATTTTGAAACAGGGTCTCACTAAGTAGCTGAGGCTGGGCCATGAACCTGTGATAATCGTCTCAGCCTCCAAAATACTGGGATTATAAGTGTGGGCTACCACACCCAAGCTCCCTCTCGGCCTTTTGTCTACAACAGGATTCTAGAGCACCCAGCTGGCTTCTTTGCACCCATCTCTTAGCCATCTCGAAACGAAGGGATGCGCTGTTCCTAAAGGGTTAAAATGGAAGCTTGTTCCAGCAGAGTTTGGACAAGACAGAGGAAGCCAGCATCTCCCTTCAGGCAAAGAACCAGCGGGAGAGCACTTTTGTAATATCTTGGAACTTGAGAAACACAGCAGGTGAAGCAACCTCAACAACTCTCCAAAGAAAGCTTGGTTTCACTGGGGCCAAGGCTAAAGTTTCCGCTGGGCACAGGCAGTGATGCAAACCTCTTGCCCCAGTGACTGGGGAGTCTGAGGCGGGAGGATCGCTCAGGAGTTGGAGACCAGCTTGGGCAACATTGTGTGACCCTGTCTCAAACAAACAAACAACAAACAAAAAGCCACTAGTTTCATACGCAGCAATTTCCAATTCGATTTCATGACCCACAACTGTGTCATAAAGTTCAACATGACATGGATTTATTCCTCAGCATGATGTAATTAGCATGACTTTGTTCTGAGAACTTGGGATGGGTAGCACTTCTGCAACAGGCTTGAGATACTTTTTAGAAGCCTTCCCAAGACTATGTTCTCTTTCTATTATTAGTAATTTTTCCCCCTCTTTGTAAGCATTGGGAAATTAACATAACTACAGGAACAGTCAACTAGGAAGACTGAGAAGTCCGAGCACACAACTCGGTGTTGAAATCCAACAGACATTAGTCCAGTGTTGGAGACACACCCAGTGCCAAGCCATTGGTCCCACACGGAATGGCCATCGAAGGAATGTCGAGCATCCGCCCCCCCGCCGTGTGTGACCTCACTGTCCCAAGGACAGCATGCCCCCCTCATCCTGTGCACCCCTCCCTTGGCTGACCGCCCTCTTGCCATCCTCCCAAAGGGCCTCCCTGTGCTTCTGGACTCCAATGATCTCCAGCCCCCTCGATTCGCCAGGAGACAGAGTTAAAGCATCACCTACCCCTCTGCTCCAGCGCCCCAGGGAGCCGAGCACATCGCTAGCCCCTTACAGCGTCCACTCAGTGACTCTAGCTGCACAGTAGGTACCACCACCATCATCGTCATCGTCATCATCATCAGCTGTGCCTAGGAACCCCTTGGCAAGTCCAGATTCCACCAGGGGCACTGGTTCTGAAGGGTCTTCCCTCTTACAAACAGTCCAATAGGAGGTGGGGCCCAAACCACAACTGAATCCCAGCCTATCGGCCTGGACCATCAGTTTGCTAAAAAGGTTCCCAGGTGGCACAGTTGAGGAAGTTCTCTGCCAACTGGAGAAGCCAGTATTAATGGTTTTGTGTCCGCCTGTATGGTACTGGGGATTGAACCCAAGGGTGCTCTACCTCTGAACTATACCCCCAGCCCTTTTTATTTTGAAACAGGGTCTCCCTAGGTTGCTGAGAGTCTCGCTAAATTGCTGAGGCTGGTCTTGAACCAGTATCCTCCTGTCTCAACCTCCCAAGTACTGGGAGTATAGGTGTGTGCCACCATGCCCTGCTCAATATTAATGTTTTTAAGCAAGAATCTGCTTCAAGCTGCTCACCCAGAACACCACCGGCCTACAGGAGGGAGGACGGGTAGGTGACAGGAGGGAGAGTTGAAAGGTGAGCACCTGCAGCCTCCCTAAGGTCCCCTTCTGTACTCTCCTCCTCCACAGCTGCCCCAAAGACCCAGCAGCCAAAAGCGGGCTTGCAGGGCACCCCCGGGCCCTCAGCTCCAGATTCCTTTCAACCCTCTTCCCCAAGTTGAAGTTCTCACAGGCTGGCAAATGCGGTGAGCTTATTTGCAAGCTAGGGTCATATCTGCCTAGCAACCCAACCCCAAGACTTGAGGGACTCTAACCACGGACAGAGCGAGCGCAGGCGGTCCAACTTTGCACAAAGCAATCTGTTCTCATGCAAATGACCCGAAGCAAGAGTGCAAGAAAAGAGCGGGCCCTGGGACAGCTCTGAGGAGCCAGTGTTTTCCCAAGAAGATGCTGAGGGTCTCTTTAAGGGCGTCTTCACAGCCTTGCCTGTCAAGGAAGGGCCAGAGGGGACTCAGCCCGCCACTTTTGGACCGACAGACCTACGGCCGAGGCCAAGAGGTTCCGTGATGTTTCGGGTCCTGCGCTCAACTCCAAACTTTCTTTTGTTCTTGTGTAGAACTAAACAGAGTTAGTTTTGTTTGGAGGTGTGTTGGGGGGGGAGTGGTGGGAGTTGTTGATTAGCATGGTAATGTAGTACTTTCCCTTGGAGAAGTAAAAATTAAAAAGGCAGAGGTTTTCAGCCTAGAACAAGGTAAAGCCAAGTCTCTCGCCAGGGTGGGCAACCGCCATGGGTCTGTGACGTGCGAGGCTGGATTTTCAGTCTCTCCATCGGCCAAGTCTCGATGGCCAATGCCACCCATGGGAGGAGTTCTGGTCGCAAGCAGAGCTAGTACTCTTTGAATGTGGTGTGACCGTGGGTGGATCTCTCCCCTGCCACCCCATGCTCTGTGCCTCAACTTTCCTCGTCTGTGAAATGGGGACGATGAGTCTCAACTGCAGAAAGTGGTGGCTGATGGGGTTAAAAAAAATTACGTGGAAGGCACTTAAAATAGCGTTGGGGACAAAATTAATAATGATAATCAATTCTAATAAAAAGCAAAAGCAATAACACATTAGGAGTAGTACTAATGCTATCTATCCTCCCCCACCAGCCAGGTTTCACTTGGTCAAATAGTCACCCGTGATTTTTTTTCCTAACCATTCATTGAGTTCTAGGGCTTTAGGTATTGTCTAATATTTATTTATTTATTTTACTTATGTATGTATTTTTGTAGTGCTGGGGACTGAGCCCAGGAGCAGTACTCTACCACTGAGCTACAACCCCAGCTCTTTTTCTTTTTTGAAACAGGGTCTCACAAAGTTGCCCAGGCTGGCCTCGAACTTGTCATCCTCCCTCCCTCACCTCCAGAGTCTCTGGGATTATATGTGTGTGCCACCATGCTTGGCAATTGGCCTTTTTTTTGTGGTACTGGGGGATTGAACCCAGGAGCATTCTACCTCCAAGCTCCACCCTCAATCCTATTTTTAATTCTTTATTTTGAAATAGGGTCTCACTAAGTAGCTGCAGCTAGCTGAGAACCCACAATCCTCGTGGCCGCAGCCTCCCAAGTACTAGGATTACAAGCGTGCACCACTACACTCCACAATTGGCCAATTTTTTAAATCAAGCTGGGCATGGTGGCACATGCTTGTAATCCCAGTACTTGGGAGGCTGAGACAGGAGGATCACAGGTTCTTGGCCAGCCCTCTGCAAATTGAGAACTTTTTTCAAAAGAAGAGAATAAAATAGGGCTGGGGGTGTAGCTCAGAGGTAGAATGTCCCTGGGTTCCATCCCCAGTAGCACGACAATAAATAAATAAATAAATAAATAAATAAATAAATAAATAAATAAATAAATAAACAAACAAATAAATAAAATTAAGAAGCTGAAGTATCGAGGTTTTATATGACTTGGTTGGAGTTGTTCAGTTATAAATGGTGGGCCACACCCCTAGGTTTCCTAAGCAAGACCACATAGCATATGCTGTGTCATATTAAACATGACATTTCCAGCCAGGCAGGATGTAGCCTCCTGCAGTCGAAACTACTGGGGAGGCTGAGCTGGGAGGATGGCTCGAGCCAGGAGTTCAAGGCCAGCATGGGCAATAAAGACCTCATCTCAAATGAGATACAGTAAAAACATAAAAAATAAGCCTGACATTTCCTTACTGAGCAGAGATAGGTCCTAAAATATAATCCTAAATATTAAAGATTATGCCTCCAGCTTTAATACTGTTTTTTTTTTTCATTTTAGTGATTAAAATCCACTTGTAAGCCAGGTGTGCTAATGCACACCTGTAATCCCAGTACTTGGGGGGGGGCTGAGACAGGAGGATCACAGGTTTGAGGCCAGTCTCAGCAATTTAGTAAGGCTCTCAATAATTTAGCAAGACCCAGTTTCAAAATAAAAAATAAAAACATCTGGGGATGTGGCTCAGAGGTAGAATGCCCCTGGGTTTAATGCCCAGTATCTATATATTTATGTATAATAAAATCCGTTTGTAAATACCCTCTCTTGTGGATTATTTGAGGAACAAATCAACAAAGATTTCTCACAATGTGTCAAGGTGCTGCGGTCAGCAACTGGCCTTGATCAAACCTAAATAACAAAAACTACTAGGTGCCAGGACTTAACCACAATGCCAGTCACTCATCCACACTTTATAAATTAAGCCCTTGGACTCCAGGAATACCACCCTATTCCCGTTTCACAGATTTGGAAATTAATCCTCTGCAACGGTAAGGCTGCAAAGCCACTCAGCGTCGCCCTGGCTGGGCAGTGCTCCCCATACACTTTGCACCAAAGCACCTGATCCCCTCTGACTCCACACCAGAGCTTGTTAGCAGAAGAGAATGGTGTCTAATTCCGCAGACCAGCTCCCCAGATAGGGAGGCAAATCGGCAAACAAGGACTTTTATTAAAATTCAGATCGCCGGCTCCTCCCCGTGGCGACCCTTCAGCGCACACTCTGAAACTAGGCTCCAGAGTTTGACATCAAAACCAAATTCTCTAAACCCCCAACCAAGAGAGCAGCCGGTGCCCAAGCCCGCCGAGGAATGCAGAGTCCGTGGCCTCTGCTCCCCACCAGTTCCCAAATTTGCCCAGGGCTCGCGAGGCTGGGACCGAGAGAGAGAGAGTCAAGTTTGCGCCCCCTTGGGCTGTGAAATGCTTGAGATCATCCCGACACAGGCTTTGTCCCCAGGAGAAACTCGTAACTGGGGTTTCTCGAGCATCAACCGCTTAGTTTCGTGACCTTGGGGTTGGGGACTTGGAGATGGGAGGCGCCTACTCCCCAAAGCTCCCGGCACCCACGCTGGGGGCTCCCGCCCGCGGGGCAGCCTTTGCACCTGTGCCGCTGTCGCCTCCCGCCGGGCAGGCAGGGCGCGCGCGCCCCGGGCCGGGGATGCTGACTCAGCCCGGCCGCACACATCCCGGGCGCGCAACGCGGATGCTGTGGCTGCTGCCGCCGCAGCAAAGCGCGCGCGGGGGGGTGGGGGGAGAGTGTAAAAACAAGGCACCCAGAGCAGCCGGGCTGCGGGCTCCCCGGGGCCCACTGCGGCACTCCCTCCCCACCCCCGGAAGGGAAACCGTGGGGGGTGCGCGAGCCGACAAAATTAGGTAAAGTGGGCGCACAAGCAGGAACTCCGGTGCGGCGCGCGCAGCTCACACCCAAACTGGAAGGAACCTGTTCTGCCCGGGGCGGGCGCGGAGCCGCCGCCGCCGCCAGCGCCGCGCGGGATCAGCTCCGGCGCGCGCGTCCCCCCGGTCTCCGCGGACACCCCCAAATGCCGCGGGCGGGGCCGGGCGCGCAGGGCGGGGGCTGCAGAAAAGGGAGCGGCCCGGGGCCCCGCGCGCGCCCGCCCGGCCGGGAGAGGGTGCAGGCGCACCCCGGCACCCCGGCACGCTCGCGCTGCCTGCCACTTGCACTGCAGCCGAGTGCCGGGGTCTGCTCGGGCCAGGCGCGGCCGGCCCGGCGGAGGGGGATGCGGGCGTCGTGCCAAGGACCCCAGCGACGGTGGTGGGGGCGGCCAGCCCGGGACGGCGACGCGGTTACCTTCCGTGACCCCCAGCCCGGGCGGCTGGCGGGCGGGGCGCGCGCCCGGCGCGGTCCCGGTCCACGTGGGCCGGCGCGCGCGCGCCAGGCCGGCCCCCTCCTCGGCGGCGCTCGGCGCTCGCAGCACATGGTCGGCGGCGGCGCGCCCCCGAGGCCGGCGGAGACCGGCTGCAGCCGGTATAGGATAAGAGATAGGCAGCGGCGCGGGGCCGGGGCGCGGGCGGCGGACGCACGGCCCGGGCGGAGGCGGCCGGGTGGGGGGCGGGGGGCGGGCGTGGCCCGCGGGGCCGGGGCGCGGGAGTGGGTGGGGGGCCGGGGTGCCCGGGGCTCCCCGGCCGGAGCCAACTTGTCCTAGACTCGGGCCCGCGCCCTAAGGGGTTAAACCTTTCTCATGTTCCCGAGCGGCTTATAAGGAGGGGGAGGCCCAGCCTCCGCCTTATTGGGAGCCTTTTGGGGTTTATTCTCTTCCCTTCTAACTTGGTGAGTTGGTTTTATTATTTTACATGTTTAAAAGTTTGATTGTGTGGGGGGTGAGTGGTGGGTTGCTTTTTAAGACATTACATGTGCCGGGGCCTCTCGGGGGCGGGCGGGGAGGCGCAGGAAACGACTTCACATTTGAACATTTTGGAGAGGCTTTTTTCCTAAGAGAGGTTCTGACACTTGGGAATGCCCAGGGCCACCGGGATGACGCGCTCTCGCCAGTGTGGGCAGCTGAGAGTTGTGTGTCGGTGACCCACCTGGTACATTTGGGGTCCGGGTAAAATATCCAAACGTGGGCCTGGCCTTTGGGTGCCCCTCGCCCCGGGTGAGGGGTTCCAAGCTGTCCCGCCAGTGCGGGGTGGCGGGCTCAGCTCCCCGGTGGATTTCCCGCATGAAGTTGCATGCGCGTCACCAGAGCGAAATGTCAGAGGTACCTTCCGAGGCTCGCGCGCGCAGGCAGGGCGGCCCCGGAGGCAGCGCGAGGGCAAGTGGGGCTCCTGGTCGCCATCCCCGACCTACCCTCCCGGGGAGGCCGGGGGTTCACCGAGCCCGAGCCCTGCACCTAGACGGTCAGAACTGTCAGTGGCTGACGCCCGGTCCCGCGCAACTTTCAAGGTCCCCGAGAGCTGCGGACTGCAGGAAAGCGCTGGAGTAGCCGAGCAGTTCAGGAGTGAGGGAGGATGGTTTGGCAGCAGAAATAGGGGGTTTGCCCCCCACCTTTGGCTTTTTGTTTTTGTTTTTCCGCTTTCCCTTACACTCCGACAGGTAAAGAAGTTTGTGAAGTGGCACGTAAAATGTCACCAAACGCGGAGGGCGTCAGTCTTAGGAAAAGCTCCCGGGAGCGAACCCGGGACCAGCAACTGCAACTTGTCAACCTAGAAGCCGGTTTTGTAAGCACAGCTAGACTCAGAGCCAGCTCTTTTCGCAGAAGGTGGTTTCTACCTGTGATAGAGATTACCATTTGAGCACATTGTAATAAATAAGATTTTAGCTCTTATTTATTGTCGCCCCCCCAAAAAAAAGCCAAATACTTTTTTTTTTTTGGTGGTGGTACTGGGGATTGAACCCAGGAGTATTCCACCTCTGAGTTACACCCCCAGCACCCCTTTTTATTTATTTATTTATTTTTTTCTTTTGAAATACGGTCTCACTAAATTGCTTAGCGTTTCACTGCATTGCTGAGGCTGTCCTGGAACTTGCAATTCTCCTGTCTCAGCCTTGAGGGTCACCACTATAGGCGTGCCCCCAGCTTGTGCTGAAATCTTGTGATGTATCTTTCCCCTGACCCAAGCACAATTTTGTGGCATTGGGGGCCACGGGGGGTTTCAACACTGCCTCTTGCTGATGAGTACAATAGAAATACCTCTTTTCATAATTAAGGGAAGGGCATTCAAGATAGAAACTGACAGTATGTAAATAAACAATGTAGCCAAGTGGAAAAACTCCTATCTTAATGAGTACCACTGGCCCTGAGTTTGCCTTCTGTGGTTTCCAAAACAGGGCTTTTCCTCAGTGGAACTCCTGAGGGGGCACTTAAATTAGGGGCTCGGGTTTCAGCATCATGGTGAGCTGGTCGAATCCGGTGATTCAACGTTGGGGAGGCAATGGTCCAGGTTAGGTTTGGGGATTCTTTAGAATACAGAATTAAAACGAATGCCATCCAGATAACACACTGGTTTGGACAGCCAGGGCCAGAGACAGCTTGTCAAATCTGTTCTCCAGGGTTTAAGAAAGGG
>PVLC010044575.1:0-12120 GCA_004027655.1 Graphiurus murinus | reverse complement strand
CACGCTTGTAATCCCAGCATTCGGGAGGCTGAGACCGGAGGATCCGGGTTCGCGGCCAGCCTCAGCTACCTAGTGAGGCACTCTGCAACTTAGTGAGACTCGGTTTCAAAATAAAGAATAAAAAATAGGGCTGGGGGTATAGCTCGGAGGTAGAATGCCCCTGAGTTCAATCCCCAGTACCGCAAAAAAAAAAAATAAATAAATAAATAAATAAAAATAAAATAAAGGACCCTGTTTCAAAATAAAAAATAAAATGGGCTGGGAGTGTAGCTTGGAGGTGCCTCTGGGTTCAATCCCCAGCAGAAAAAGGGAGGAAGAAAGGGAGGGAGAAAGAGAAGGTCGCCCTGCAGACTCAAGGGTACCAGAAGGCTGTCCATCCTGCCATGTCTCTCCTCTAGGGCCTCTGGAGGGAGGGAGAGGGTCCCAGGAGGGAGATCTGGACCTGCACACCTCGGGACGAGGAGACCCGCCTGCCCTTCCAGCCTGGGGTCCAACCGAGGCGCCCTCAGAGGGAAGGGAGCTGGACTCAACCAGCCGGTGGGGCCTGACGCCACGGGGTAAGGGTCCCCGGTGTCACCGGAGCCAGGGAAGGGGTCTGCTCAGGAGTTCGGGGTCCTGCAGGTGTCTGCACCTGGGGCCCAGGCGTCCAGTGTGTCCCAGTGTGTTCAGCCCGGGTCTGACGTATCCGGGTCCCCGTCCCGTGTGTTTGAGAGCCCCAGCTCCTGGGGCCCGCCGGGGGAAGCAGGCTGGCTGGCTGGGGTTTGCGGATGCCCCCCCGGGCAGGGGAGGGCACGCTGAGCTAGCCAGTCATTCCCCCATTCTACAGATGAGAACACCATCGGACGGAATTTAGGGCCTTAAATTTGGCCCCCACACCCACTCCCTGTTCTCCTCTGGGATCCGGACCCTCCCTGGCCTCCCAGCCTGTTGCCCACTGCCCAGACAGGGAAACTGAGGCCCAACAGGGGTCTGGTTTGTCCTCATTGCAGAGCGGTCTCTATCTAGAACCCCCCCCCACACACACACACACTGTGGGGGTTTGTTTGTTTGTTTGTTTGTTTTTGGTGGAAGTGAGGCTGGAACTCAGAGGCATTCCACCTTCAAGCTACACCCCCAGCCTGATTTTATTTCTTATTTGGAAACACCGTCTCATTAGGTTGATGAGTCTCACTACTTGCTGAGGCTGTCTTGGAACAGACAATCCTCCGTCTCAGCCTCCCAAGTGCAGGGATTACAGGAGTGTGCCACCACGTCCGGCTACACCCTGGGTTTTAACTTCGTGTGCATCCTAAGCAAACCCCCAGGGGGCATATATGAAGGAAAACTCCAGGCTAGATCTCTGCCCTCGGGCCCTGGGCAGGCAACTGGGACCACGGAACTCTTCATCCTTCAAAACCCAGCGTCAGAGCCGGGCGTGGTGGCGCACGCTTGTAATCCCAGCATTCGGGAGGCTGAGACCGGAGGATCCGGGTTCGCGGCCAGCCTCAGCTACCTAGTGAGGCAGTCTGCAACTTAGTGAGACTCGGTTTCAAAATAAAGAATAAAAAATAGGGCTGGGGGTGTAGCTCGAAGGTAGAATGCCCCTGAGTTCAATCCCCAGTACCACACAAAAAAAAAACAAAAAACAAAAAACCCAGCGTCAAATGTCCTGCTCTGCAAAACGTCCCCAGCTTGCCACCCGGAACCTTGCAGAACCATCACCCCTGCCTATGTGTAATCTTGTCTTTTTGCTCATTTACTTATTTTTGTGGTACTGGGGACAGACCTATTTTATTTTTTATTTGGAGACAGGCTCTCACTAAGTTGCTGAGAGCCTCACTAAGTTCCTGAGGCTGGCTGAGAACCTGCGATCCTCCTGTCTCAGCCTCCCAAGTACTGGGATGACAAGCGTGCGCCACCACCGGCTGTGCATCTATTCATTGTGTTTAGCGGCTCCATCCCACCCAGCTGTGGGAGGACAGGGAAGATGGGCCTCGACCCCAGATCCTCAGGTCTCAGCCTCCCAAGTACTGGGATGACAAGTGTGTGCCACCACGCCCAGCTCAGCGTGTAATTTTTTTTTTTTTTGGTACTGGGTATTGAACTCAGGGGCATTCTACCTCCGAGCTATACCCCCAGCCCTATTTTTTTATTCTTTATTTTGAAACCAAGTCTCACTAAGTTGTGGAGTGCCTCACTAGGTAGCTGAGGCTGGCCTCGAACCCGGATCCTCCGGTCTCAGCCTCCCAATACTGGGATTACAAGCGTGCGCCACCACGCCGGGCTCGGCGTGTAATTTTTGACTCAGCTGAAACCAGAGGGAGGCCGTGGCTTCTCGGGGCTCAGAGCAGGCGGCCTCTATCGGGCTGAGGACCCAGTGGGGAGGTCATCAGTAGGACAGAGGGGCAGAGTGGGTGGCAGGGGTCCACGTGGTGCTGGGGGGGCTTGGGCTGTGGAAACCAGGGGGAGACTTGAGCCCACTTCTGCGACTCACTTGGGACAAGGGGCTCCAGGATCCCCGCTCGCGGAGGTCACCTTCCGGCCGGGGTCCAGGGGCCAGGGGTGTGGGTGGAGGACACAGCCCCGAGAGCAGTGACGCAGTGACGGCCACACATTTGACACCGTGCACTGGTTATGACAGAAGCCGCTAAACCACATGGATTTTCTGGATCCTTAAGCAGGGCTGTTGGCCAGAGCGGCTTTCTGCAAAGTGCCTGGGTCCGGGCTGGGCTCCAGGCGTTGGCTGGCGGCTTTCCCTGGACAGCATGCCAGGTGGCGCCTCCCTCAAGAGGCCAGAGGGCACATCCCCTTGGGGACCCTCGAAGACACCGGAGAGCGGGACCCACCCCTACTGGGGACACCGCATGCCCGACGGCCGAGCCTGCCTTCCCCAGCTGGGCGATGGCTGCCTCGCCGTGGGAAGGGATTTCAGAGCAGCGCCCCGCCCCGGGTGAGAGGCCGGCCCTGGGCAGTGGGGTCCCAAGCAGCACCAGGTGCCGGGACAGAGCAGCCTGTGCTGCGAGGAGCCCACCCCAGGCCCCTCCATGCCTCCCAGGAGGGTCAAGCAACCTGGCACACCTGGCTTCCCACGGGAGGGACCCCGCGCCAAGGGGACGCCTCGGGCCCTGGCCGGCCAGCTCTACGCCGGTGTCCCCAGAGCTGCCAGTGACCTTCTCACCCAGCCCGGGCGCCCGGGACTCCAGCCCTGCCTCGCGCCTCCACTGGGAGCAGAGCCATCTTCAGAACGGAGGCAGGACCGGCCGCTGTGCGCGCCCAGGGCCAGAACCACGCCTTGCTGGACGCCACGCTGGGTGGTCAGGTCATGCGGCAGTTACCGGAGGAGCTTTCAAACCATCTTTTATTAAAAAAGAAACAGCCCCAAAGGGGCATAACCAACAGACACCAATAAAAAAACAAAAAAAAACAGAACAAAAGGAAGAGAAAAGCCAAAGAAAACATCCCGAACACGCCAGCGGCCGGCGCGGGCGGGCGCCTCACTTGGCCGGCCGCGTGATGATGCGCGTGGAGAAGTCGAAAAGGTCGCGGTTGATCTTGCGCAGGTTGCGCACCTCGTCCTCCAGCTCGGTCACACGCACGCGCAGCTGGTCCTGGCCTCCCAGCACGTTCTAGGGAGGGGGCCGGGGTCAGAGGGCGCTGGAGACCCGCCCCCAATGGTAGCCAGGCCCCGCCCCCTTCTCCATGGTGCCAGGCCCCGCCCACCTTCTCCATGGTGCTGCACATGACGGCTCGAAGCTCCTCCATCCGGTCCAGGTAGCTGGGCTCGGAGCCCTGCAACACAGGAGCTCGGTGAGCCGGGGCCTGCGCAGGGGCCACGGGGTGGGGCGGAGTGGGGTGCAGGCTCACAGGAATTCACCCTGGCCAGAGGCACGGGGCCGGTCCCTCCCATCCACCCACCGCTCGGAGAGGTGGGGCCAGCCCAGGCCTCGAAAGGCCTGGGACCCCGGCAAAGGCTCCAGGTCAGACAGGTGGGTGCGCGGCTGTGCGGAGGCCGAGTGCCCGCTGGCCAGGACCCGCGCCAGGCTGCGGCCGAGCTCGGCCGGCCCAATCATCAGCACAGGGGCCGGGCATTCCTGACAATCAGGTGGCCGCTGGGCAGGGCTGGCCCTGACCCAGGTGCCCGGGAAACCCTGCTGTGCCCAGGGGTGGGGTGGGGTCCCAGGGGTGTGTGTGTGTTGGGGGGGAGCGCCACTAAGCAGAACCATCTAAAACCGCCGCTGCCCTGCTGGAGGCAGCAGTGTCTGGCTAGACCCCCCACCTGGGAGGCTGGCTGCCACTCGGGAAGGTTCCAGCGTTTGCTGGACTCAGGCTGCTCCAGCCCCCCTCACCACCAGTGGCCAATCAGCCTGAGCGTCTGACCCGCCACATGGTCAGGGCCCTGGCCACGCCTTCATGGGGAGACCCCCGAGCCACTGGACCTCACAGCTGGGTGTTTTAGGGAAGAAAGGGACCCTGGGGAGAAGGGTCACATGTCCCGGGGCGCCAGCGAGGGAGACAATGGTGCAAGCTGGCAAGGATGCAGGTCACTCCACTGAAGGGAACGGGAATGGGGGAATGGAACATTCTGGAAAGTCCCCCAGGCCCGGGGTGCACCTGCTGGTGGAGGCCCAGGCGCAGCGTGAGTCCCCCGCCATGCAGCTCGTCCCCGTGCTCGGCGCCCAGCAGGTGCTTGTTGAAGCGGGGCAGCGGCAGGCTGGGCCTGAAGTCCGAGCTCAGCATGCTCACCGGAGCCAGCATGATGGTGGCGTTGGTCACCGGGCCTGCGGGACGTGGTGGTCAGCCTCGGCTGGCCGGGCCCGGGGGTGCAGGAGGTCCCCGGGTGCCCCCACCCCGGCATGCTGTGCCGGCCGCCGCCCACCCTTGAGGGCCACGGTCCGGATGCACTGCTTGCTCTGAACGTCCCAGAGGCGCACGGTCTCGTCGTGGGAGCCCGACAGCAGCACGCTGCCGTCGGTGGACACGGACAGGCAGGTCACCTGGTTTCTGGGACAGGCAGAAAGACAGGCATCGGGGACCTGCTCAGGTGTAAGAAAGGACACTGCAAGCCCCAGACCTTGCCCCCAAGCCCCGCAGCGGTCCCCACCTGTGCCCTTTGAAGACCTTCCCGGGGTCCTGCTCCGGCTGGAAGCTCCTCTCTCTCTGTTGGGGCTGTAGAGACCGAGACGGGCAGTGAGGACCAAGGCTGCGGCTGCCCCCCGCCAGGGCCAGCACCCCGCCAGCGCCCCGCCAGCACTCACCCGCGTGCAGAGGTCCACCTGGAACACAGAGCCGTCGCTGCCACCACAGAACATGTGGTGCTCGGCCAGGTCCATAGTCACGGCCATGATGCCCACGTCAAACAGGACAGAGAGCAGCAGCTCGCCGGAGGAGATCTCCCACAGCTGGGGAGGGGGAGGGGGATGGCAGGGCGTGGGGACCCTGGGGCAGCCAACCCGGACGCGCCAGCCCCGGTCCCACGTGGGAGGAGCTGTCAGGGTCCCAGTGGCTTGCTGTCTCCCGGCAAGGGGCTCAGTTCTCCGTGGGTGACCCCGGGGCTCCCTCCCCCACCCAGCCAAGACTCCAGGGTGCAAACGCCAGGGGACCGGGCTGGGCACGGTGGCTAGAGTGGGGATTTCCAGGCAACAGGCCAGGGGGGACTGTCCACCCTCTCTGATGTCCTTGAAACATCAGGGGGTCACAGACCCTCTGGAGGCCTGACGGCTGGGGCGGCGCTACCTTCACTGTCTGGTCCAGCGAGGCGGTGGCCACCCGGGCCAGGGGGCCCCCGAAGCCGCAGTGCAGGTCGGTGATGGGGAGCGTGTGCTGAGACCAGACGTGGCGGGGGGCGGGGATCCTGGAGGCGTCCAGCTGCAGCACGCTGGGAGGACAGGCGTCATGGCCACGGAGGGACCTCACCCCCCCCCCCCACCCAGAGCCTCCCGCAGCGACCCTGGAGCCCCCTGGAACCCGCACACTACCTGCAGAGATTCCAGGTCAGCACCAGACAGTCCTTAGCCCCCGAGAGAAAGTGGCTGCTGTCCCCCGTGAACTTCAGGCACGACACGTCTTGGTAGTGGCGGCTCAGGATGACCAAGAGGTTCCCGGTGGAGACCTGGCAGGGGGCGGGGGCACTGGGTCAGGGGAGGAAGTGGGGTACACACTGCCCCAGGGCAAGGGCTGGCGGCTTCTGTGCCCCATGCCTGGGCGTGGTGGACAGCCGTGCCCACTGTCTGTCCTGACGCCTGTTGCCACCTTGTCCCCACTGCGTGGTGGGCCCAGGGAGGGAGCCGTCTCTCCCGTGTCCCCTATCCCTCTTTTTTTTTTTTTTTGGTACTGTGGATTGAACTCAGGGGCATTCTACCTCCGAGCTATACCCCCAGCCCTCTTTTTTATTCTTTATTTTGAAACAGGGTCTCACTAAGTTGTGGAGTGCCTCACTAGGTAGCTGAGGCTGGCCTCGAACCTGGATCCACTGGTCTCAGCCTCCCAAATGCTGGGATTACAAGCACCACGCCCGGCTCCCTACCCCTCTTGCTGCTAATAGGGCCACTGACCCATGGTGGCTGCTCCTGATTACTGTGTACCTGAGTGGAGAAAAGGGGGAAATTCTCAAACAGCAAGTGCTCGGGCCTCTGGCAGACTGGGGAGCGCCCCCTTGTGGCCAAAGCCCAGAAACTCTCCAAGAAGCTGGGGGAGCCTGGCCCTGCAGCACCCATCTCCCACAGAGGCACAGACTGCCCTCAGCAAGCAGGGGAGGCCCCCTTGCCCTCCTGGGGAGACCAGCCTTTGCCCACGCACAGGCTGCCAGCGGCTTCAGGTCTGACTTTATACATCACCATGCCACACACTTAGCACTGTCCAAGGCTGCTTCCCTGAACAGCTGGCCTATATGCAAAGCTGAAGCCAGGCGTGGTGACCCTTGCCTATAATGTCAGTACTTGGGAGGCTGAGACAGGTTCAAAGAGTGCAGGTTCGAGGCCAGCCTTGGCAACTCAGGGAGACCCTTAGCAACTTAGCAAGATCCTATTTCAAAAATAAAATAAGGGCTGCAGGTGCAGCTTGGTGGTAGAATGCCCCTGGGTTCAATTTCCAGTACCATACAAACAAACAAACAAACAAAAAAAGTGAAAGTCAAAAACTGACTCAGCCGGGCGTGGTGGCACACGCTTGTAATCATAGCATTTGGGAAGCTGAGACTGGAGGATCCGGGTTCACAGCCAGCCTCAGCTGCTTAGTGAGGCACTCCGCAACTTAGTAAGACCCTGTTTCAAAATAAAGAATACAAGCCGGGCGTGGTGGCGCACGCTTGTAATCCCAGCATTCAGGAGGCTGAGACCGGAGGATCCCGGTTCGAGCCAGCCTCAGCTACCTAGTGAGGCCCTCTGCAATTTAGTGAGACTCGGTTTCAAAATAAAGAATAAAAAATAGGGCTGGGGGTGTAGCTTGGAGGTAGAATGCCCCTGAGTTCAATCCCGAGTACTGCAAAAAAAAAAAAAAAAAAAAAAAAAAAAAAAAACAAAAAAGGGCTGGGCTGGGGGTATAGCTCGGAGGTACAATGCCCCCAGGTTCCATCCCCAGTACCATAAAAAAAAATAATAATAATAATAATAAATAAAATAAACTGACCCAGCCAGGCATGATGGCCCACACTTGTTTTTTTTTTTTGTTTTTTTGCGGTACTGGGGATTGAACTCAGGGGCGTTCTACCTCCGAGCTATACCCCCAACCCTATTTTTTATTCTTTATTTTGAAACCGAGTCTCACTAAGTTGCGGAGAACCTCACTAAGTAGCTGAGGCTGGCCGCGAACCCGGATCCTCCGGTCTCAGCCTCCCGAATGCTGGGATTACAAGCCTGCGCCACCACGCCCGGCGATGGCCCACACTTGTAATCCCAATACTTAGGAGGCTGAGACAGAAGAATTGCAGGTTTGTGGCCAGCCTCAGCTACTTAGTGAGGCCTTCTACAACTTAGTGCGACCCTGTTTCAAAATAAAGAATAAGCTCGGCGTGGTGGTGCACGCTTGTAATCTCGGTACTTGGGAGACTGAAACCAGAGGATCTGGGTTCGTGGTCAGCTTCAGCTACTTAGTGAGATTCTCCGCCACTTAGTGAGACCGTTTCAAAATAAAGAATAAAAAATAGGGCTAGGGGTGTAGCTCAGAGGTAGAATGCCCCTGGGTTCAATCCCCAGTACTGCAAAAATAAATAAATATGGAAAGGAAGGAAGAAAAAGAAAAGAAAAAAAAAATAGGGCTGGGGATACAGATCAGAGGTAGAATGCCCCTGGGTTCAATCCTCAGTACTGCAAAAAACAAAAACATCAGCCAGGCGTGGTGGTACACACTTGTAATGCCAGCATTTGGGAGGCTGAGACCGGAGGATCTGGGTGGCCAGCCTCAGCTACCTAGTGAGGCCCTCCACAACCTAGTGAGGCCCTGTTTCAAAAAAAAAAAGTAGGGCTGGGGGTATAGCTCGGAGGTAGAATGCCCCTGAGTTCAATCCCCAGCACCGCAAAAAAAAAAAAAAAAAAAAAAAAAAGAAACATAAATCTGTGACCTTCTGCTTAGAGCAGTCAACACCCACTCCCCACCACCACCACTTGGCCTGGGATATGACCCTTGTTTGATCACCCTCGGGCACCCTGCAGGTGGGACTCAGACAGGTGGGTTGGTGTGAAGACCCTGCACGCCATTCCTCTTACCTCCCATAGGTATATGTTCTCTGAAATTCCTGCCAGGACATAGAGGCCATTGGGTGATGTAGTTAGACAGGTGACAGGTCCCGGGCACATGATCTTCTGCTGGAGCTGGTCCTGGGGACACACAACACACTCCCTGAGCCGAATTCGTTAGGAGAGGCAGGGGACCAAGGGATGGGGATAGACACCCAGGCAGCTGTTAAGTCCAGAGCACTAGAAAGGGAAGCTGAGGACAGGGGTGGCTGGAGCAAATGCAGGGTCCATCGAGGAGGCAGGTCCTGGGATACAGGCAGGAGAGTACCTCCTCTGGGAGAAGAGGGTCAGGAACAAGGGGCCCAGGAGGGCACTAGGCAGACAGTGCAAGGCCAGTCGCTTGCACCCCAATCTTGCTTGCCCTAATGTGACGCTGAGCCTGTCTCCTCCTAAGACAAGAAAATTTGCACCGCACTTGCAAGACAGCTCTCAGCCAGGGGATGGGGCAGCAAAAAGCTTCCCAGGTTGCATTTTGAGGTTGCTGATTAGAGAAGAAATGGAGGGGTGGTCTTGAGGGTGAAGGTCAGGATCTCTTTATGGGGAGATTAAATGCACGAGTCTCCAAGGTTCATGCCCGAAACCTCGGACCTTCTCCCTCTATACAAATCACAGGCTCCAAAGAACTCCATTCTCTCCCTCTAAATGTAGCGCTCCCGAGCCCGCGCGTGCGCAGTTGCCATAAGAGAACCCCCAACCCCCAGCGGCGCATGCGCAAGACCAGCTGCACAGTCCTAGCCACAGTACCCGCGCGTGCGTACAGTGCCCCAATGTGCCCACCCCTCGCGTGCAATCCCCCGCTCCCAACCATGCGGACTCCCGGTGCGTGTGGGCCTCCCCCTGCCCTTCTTGGCTTCCCCTGGGGCCCCGCGCTCCTCCATGGGCCCTAGGGCCGGCGCGCCGTACCTTGCGTTGCAGCTCCCAAGCACAGATGTAGTTCTTGCCCAGCTGCGCTGCCAACAGGTACTCGCCATTGAGCAGCGCCAGGCCGCGGGGCCCAGCCTGGCCGCCGCGGTAGGTGAGCAGGTTGGCGCCCGAGTGCAGTTCCCACACGACACAGCTCCACATCTGGGCCGTCGAGTCCGTACACACGGCCACCTCCATGGGCGCCGCCATCTTGCCCCGGCGCCACCGCCCAGGAAGTACGTCATCACCAACGACATGCAGACAGCGTTGCTGCGCGAGCTAGAGCGGCGCCAGCGCGGCTTCGGGGGCGGGGCCGGAGGACCCGCGCATGCGCCCAAGCCTCGGAGAAGGGGACTACTACGTGGACTGTTTCAAAACTCAGCGAAGGCAACAGGTCAGCCACCATGCCAGGCTCTTTCCTATTTTTAAAATATGCACACGTAGCCGGATGTGGTGGCGCACTCTGGTAATCCAGGTACATGGGAGGCTGAGACAGGAGGATTGCAGGTCCCAGGGCAGCCTCAGCAAGTAATGAAGACTCTCATCAACCTAGTGAGACCCTGTTTCAAAATAAAAATAAAATAGGACTGGCGTGTAACTCCGAGGTAGAATGCCCCTGGGCTCAATCCCCAGTACCACACAAAAATAAATAATAAAAAAAGAATGCACATGTAAATTACCCACCTCACAGGCCCAAATGAACCCACAATAAATCCAGTTGGCCTGCAGTGCATGTGATTAAGTACTTATTGATGGATGTGGACTTACCCTTTGACCTTTTCCCTTTGGGGCCATAAAAAGTAAATTTCTATCTTTGCCATTCCGTGCAGGCCCAAGTCACACTCTGTCTGAGCAACCCCCAGCCTCAGGTCACAGCACCCGGCCACGGGTCATGTCTTAAAAACAGTACATTTTTTTTCCTTTTTAAAAAATAAAATTGAGCCGGCCGTGATGGCCCATGCTTGTAATCCCAGTACTTGGGAGGCTGAGACAGGGAGGATCTCAGGTTTGTGGCCAGCCTCAGTTACTTAGTGAGGCCCTCTGCAACTTAGTGAAACACTGTATCAAAATAAAGAATAAAAAACTGGGCGTGGAGCCGGGCGTGGTGGCGCACGCTTGTAATCCCAGCATTTGGGAGGCTGAGACCGGAGGATCTGGGTTCGCGGCCAGCCTCAGCTACCTAGTGAGGCCCTACTCAACTTAGTGAGACCCGGTTTCAAAATAAAGAATAAAAAATAGGGCTGGGGGTATAGCTCAGAGGTAGAATGCCCCTGAGTTCAATCCCCAGTACCGCAAAAAAAAAAAAAAGAAAAAACTGGGCGTGGTGGCACACACGAGCATTCAGGAGGCTGAGACCAGAGGATCCGGATTCGGGGCCAGCCTCAGCTACCTAGTGAGGCACTCCTCAACTTAATAAGACCCAGTTTCAAAATAAAGAATAAAAAAAGAGGACTGGGGGTGTAACTTGGAGGTAGAATGCCCCTGGATTCAATCCCCAGTACCTCAAAAATAAATAAATAAATAAATAAAAATAAAATTTTAACTGGGCATGATGGTTCATGCTTGTAATCCCAGTACTTGGGAGGCTGAGACAGGAGGATCACAGGTGCAAAGCCAGCCTCAGCAACTTACTGAGGCCCTCTGTAATTTAGTGAGACTGTTTCAAAATAAAGAATAAAAAAATAGGAGTCGGATGTGGTGGCGCATGCTTGTAATCCCAGCATTTGGGAGGCTGAAACCGGAGGATCCGGGTTTGTGGCCAGCCTCAGCTACCTAGTGAGGCACTCCACAACTTAATGAGACCCGGTTTCAAAATAAAGAATAAAAAATAGGACTGGGGGTATAGCTCAGAGGTAGAATGCCCCTGGGTTCAATCCCCAGTACCGCAAAAAAAAAAAAAAAAAAAAAAAAAAAAAAAGAATAAAAAAATAGGTCTGGGGATGTAGCTCGGAGGTAGAATGCCCCTGGGTTCCATCTCTAGTACCACACACACACACACACACACACAAACACACACACACACACACACACAATTAAGCCAGTCGCAGTGGCTCACACCTGTAATCCCTGTACTTGGGAGGCTGAGACAGGAGGATCGCAGGTTTGAAGACAGCCTCATCAAGTAGTGAGACTCTCATCAACCTAGGGAGACCCTGTTTCAAAATAAAAATAAAATAGGGCTGGGGGTTTAGCTCAGATGTAGGTTTAACTCTAGTCTACTCTGGAGACTGAGACAGAAGGATCCCAAGTTTGAGGTCGGCCTGGGCAACTTAGTGAAACAGGAGTATTACAGGTTTAAAGCCAGCCTCAGCAATTTAGTGAGACGAATTCAGTAATTTAGTGAGACCCTGTTCTAGTGCAAAAAAGAAAAAGAGCTAGGGGTGTAGCTCAGAGGTAGGATGCCCCTGGGTTCAATCCCCAGTACCAAGAATAAGAAAGAGAGACAGGAGAGAGACAGGAGGGAGAGAGAGAGAGAGAGAGAAGAAGAAGGAGGAGGAGGAGGAGGAGG
>PVLC010044574.1:0-12179 GCA_004027655.1 Graphiurus murinus | reverse complement strand
CCTGGGGGGAGGGCTGGAGGGGCAGCCAGGTGGGATCCAGGGACACCTCGTCGTCCAGTGATGGTGACAGTGACAACGGCAGTGCCCAGGGAGCTTCCCACTTCCTCCGGCACAGGGAGCTCACAGGGGTGGGGGGGGGGGATGTTAGACACTCTCAGAATTATGCCCGCCTTGCAGACTGAGGTTTCCACACTTGGCAAGGGTTATTCCCAGATCCTGGAACCCCACAAAAGCTTCCTGATCACGACCTAAACCAGTTGGGGCCTTTCACAAGTCCCTGGTCTGACACTCCCACAGTTCCCAGAAGGCACAGGCCACCTGCAGCCCCCTCTTCCTCCGGGGCCCTGCAGGTGGGGCTCCTCTCCTGTTCCAGCCTGTCCCCCCTGGGGGGGTGGCACCCTCCTCACCTGCTCCCCTTCCTGTCCTTCTACTCGCAGTTCAGAACAGCAGGAAGGCCTGGGGTCAGAGAGCTGGCCGGTTCCGTGTGCTGCTCCCCAGGGGCACGGGGGGGGGGGGGCAGGGCAGGAGAGACACTAGGTGTCCCGCAGGCCTTGTCCAGCTGTCCTCCCCTCCAGGAACAGGCAGCCCAGGCTGTGGTGGCCCCAGCACACACCAGCAGGGACTCCCAGGGAGGTGACAGCTACTCACACGGAACACACTTGACATGACACCCACAGCCCCGGCTTCTAAGTGAGTCTGAGCTGCTGAACGAGCTCCAGGAAAGCTGGGTGACATGTTCACAACACACACACACACACACACACACACACACAGAGCCCCAGGCCAGGCCCAGCGTCTGCATCAGCTGCTACCCTCCTTCTGGGGGTAGTTCCTGGTTGCACAAAACACTGCTAAATTTGCCCATTTATTAGCGCCTTGAGTTTTCAAAATACTTGAGTTAACAAAAATTTCACTCTACCCATCCTTGGGGGGGGGGCAACTCTAGGATCCCGAGTTATTCCTCAGATGACAGACTAGAGCACAGGAGAGCCCCACCCCCGCCAGGGGAGAGGGGAGGTGGGCCAGGGTGGGCCAGGGTCCTCTGTGCTGAGGGGACATGGGAGGAGGAGGGCCAGGGTAGCAGCAGAGTGGCCAGGCCAGTGAGGGTGAAGAGCCGGGAGCAGCCCTGGATTCTGCAGCTAGACTAGCGAGCCCCCTGCCAGGCTGGGGGCCGGCGGCTGGCGGAGGGCCCGGGTGCGGAGGACCGGAGGCAGGCGTGGGTGGCTCCTTGGGGAACTTGGCAGGGGAAGGGAGAGGGCAGCCCGCCGCTGCAGAGGCGCCCAGTTTAATGTCCTGCTTTAGCGCTGAGCACGACGAGTGGATTCCTGGGGGATGGGAAGGAGCTACAGATGCAGAATGGAGAGAAAGGTCTGCGGTGGGGCTGGGCACCAGGATGGCACAGCAGCCATGGACCAGGGGCAGGGCAGCTCAGGAGGAGCAGTAAGCGGAGGTGGGCGAGATGTGGATTCCCCAGGGAGGGTAGACATGGTGGTGGTGCAGGTGTACTGGTCTTACGCTCCCAGGACAGGTAAGGAGGCATGCTGCCCAGGGCCTGGGCAGCATGTGGGGGGGGGGCCACAGGGACTTTCTGCCACTAAAACCTTTTGGATTTGAGCCGACGAAGGTTCCCATGGAGTGATAGGCGACTTCATGTACCCACCACCCAGTTTCCTGGAGACAGCGTCTCACCCAGTTCTGATCTCTCTGTAGTAGACTCTCCCAGCCCCTCTCCTGCTCTCCACCTGGTGGCTTTCTGCCTGATCTTGCCTTCAACCTCTAAGCCTCTTCTTCCCTAGTTGGAAAATGTGGTGCACCGACCTTCCGACGGCCTGGGAGACTCTCCCAAAGCTGCCTGGTGCTGTGGGCCTCTAGGAACTAGAGCGGGGCTAGTGATCAGCTGAGCCCGTCGGGGGTCTTCAGCGGCAAGCAACAGAAGATGGAACTGGCTGAGAATCCAAGAGGGCGGGATACTGGGAACTCAGAACTGGGCCCAGCTGGAGAACCGGGTCCAGAAGGGGCAGTTTGCAGAGAATACCTGGAAGCAGTTTGCAGAGAACCCTGATGCTTGAAAACTGGTTCCAGCTCCCCCATCACTACGTCACCTTGATCAGGGTCCCATTGGCCGGGCCTGTGTCCGAACCCCACCCTCAGCCAGGGGCAGAGCTCCTTGATGGGCAGCCCAGAAAACTGCAGCAAAGGTCAAAGGCAGCCCTGCAAAGTCAGGTCAAAGGTGGCCCCTGCAAAGTCAGGCAGCTGTGAAGGAGAGAGACACCAAGCTCCCAAGACCGGGCTCAGTGTTTGGCTGATTATAAAAATCAGAGCTGGATCCAGAGCTAAGGCTGCAAGGACGCGGACCTGAGAACCTGCAGGTTCAAGATGGTAGCCATGGGGCTTTTGAGTATGCGGAGCCTAGGGGTGGACCTGGGGGCTGCCCCTGTGATAAGCACAGTGCTGAAGCCAGGTACCCACCAGGTGTGGAGAACAAACAGGACTTAGTTACCTGGGGATCACACTGAAAATTGAATCCACTTTGAATTTGTATCTTGCTGTCAGAAAACTGTGTCACTTGTGAGCAAAGAATTTCCCTGGGAGAGTCTACTTAAACCAAGATAGTTTATTTTATATAACTCCCCACTTGGGGACTATGGTGTTTGTTCTACTTATTTGTGCTGAGAGATTCTATTTACTCACTTTTTGTTCGCCATAGAAAATTGGATTAACTTATCCAGCTATGGACTACCTGCCTTGATAACCCAAATGCAGTATAAGAGAAATGTTTGAGATTTTCCTTGAATAAGGGAAACATCTGCTTTTCTTCTTCAGTAGAAAAACAGGCAGCAAAGATATAAATGATGGTTAGAGCTGATTGGAAATGCACCGAAAGACTTTGGGTTTAAAAATAATGGTCTAGATCCACAAGCAAGACGAGGAAGAAGAACAGAAATACAAACTGTCTACTAAAAGGAGGTTAGCCCCGAGCCCTGGAGCCAGAAGAGAGGGGAAGAAACATCAAATGTCGACAAGTTGTAGATAGAATAGAGACAGACCCTGCAGGGCTCAGGATTTTAGAGGTTCCAGTCCACAATCAAGCTGTTGCTTTCAGGCCTTAGGGGTGCAGGAGGGCAATGGTAGGACATAAGAGACAGAGGAGACGGCCCACGTCATGGCCAGCAAGCAAAAGAGAGGAAGAAGGGGCCAGTTACCCACAATCCCCTGAGGCCACGCCCCAATGACCTAAGGACCTCCCACTAGGCCCCGCCTCTTTGAGACTCCGCCTCCTAGCAGCCCCAACCTGGGGGACCAAGCCCTTAACGGATGTTAAAGGGGGATGCTTAGGATCCAAATTATAGCCTGTTTTGGATCTGAGAAACGGAGAGTGTGAGGCTTCGTGTGAAATCACCCAGCACACCCTACTCCCAGGAAGCTGTTGATGTAGGTTCCTATTATGAAAAGACAACCATCTTTTCCAAGATTGCTATTATGAAAAGTGTAGCAATCAAATAGAAAACGAAGATCATTCATGTCTGGTCACTTAGTGCATAGAAGAAAAAAATGAAGGCTTGAAAACCCAACCCTGTGCCTGTCCCAGGAGCCTCAGAGCCCCGCAGGACTGAGCAGGTCACATCAGGAAGGGTGGGGGAAGGGTCGCCTCCCACCGGCAGGGCTCCGGCTTCCGCTGCTCGTGTCCAGCGAGGCTGCGCCTGGTGGGAAGGGGTTCGGAGAGCCAGGAAGGCTTCTTTAGCGTAATAAGGAGTGTGGGTCGCGGCAAGTGTGCCCAGCTGCCAATAGGTCGGTCTCAAGCTCATGCTTTAATGTGCAGAGGGCAAGAAGAATAGGAGACGGAGTGAGGCTCTAGCATCGCCATTCCGATAGAGATGAGACCTCGAAGAACAGAGTTATCGTGGTTGATTTGTTAACTTCTTTTTGTATTTTACTCAATCTTTTACCATGAAAAAGCTTAAGAAACACAGAAAAAAGTTGAAAGAATTGTACAATGGGCACCCACGGACCTGCTCCCTAGGGTCAAGGTTCAGCAAACTATAGCCCTGGGCTCAGCCTTACCTGCTCCCCATTTTGGTACGGCCTGCAAGCTAAGAATGGTATAGATAGATATAGATATATAGATAGATATAGATATATAAAATAAATAAATAAATTTATTTATTTTTGTGGCACTAGAGATTGACCCCAGGAACAATCTACCTCCGAGCTACACCCCACCACTATTTTATTTTTATTTTGAAACAGGGCCTCACTACTTGCTGAGGCTATCCTTGAACCTGTGATCCCCCTGTCTCAGCCTCCCAAGTACCGGGATTGCAGGTGTGCACCACCATACCTGGCTCGTTTATGTTTTTAAATGATTGAAAAGCGACCAAAAGAAGGAACTATGTTGTGACTTATGGAAGTGATATGGAATTCATATTCCAGCTTCAATCGGCGAAGTTGTGTTGGAACATAAGTACATGCGTTCATCTAGATAGTACCAGTGGCTTATTTCGTGCAACCATGGAATGGTTGAGTGATCGTGACACAGACTGTAGGATCCACAGGAGTGCCTGTAACTCTAGTGGTGGCAAGTTGGGTAATAGTGGTCGATACTTGGTTGCTAAAGCAAGGAAGACAGGTACTAATTTTCAACTTGTCCTATCAATTGCTGAGGAAGAAACATTTGGATTTTCAACTTTAAAATATTTTTTTTCTTCTTTTCTAGTGAGCTACCATGTGATGTTTCAATACATGAGTACACTGTGTCATGTTTAATTCAGGTTGAACATGTCTAGCTCCTCAAACATTTGAATTTCCAACTCTGTTGATTCTTCTGTTTCTCCTTTTAGATCTGCCAGCTTTTCCTTGATCTATTTTTGAAGCTCTGCGATTGGGCACACACTCATTTGGGCTTGTTGTATCTTCATGATGAATTTATTCCCTGATCATTCTGAGATATTCCTCTCTGCTGTGTCGTGATATCTAAAGTGGATTTCTTGGAGGCAGTATAAATTTGGATTTTTTTTTTTTTTTTGGTCCATTGGATCCTCCCTCCCTTTTAGTTGGAGCAATCAACCCATTTATATGTGAGATAACTGGGGGCATGGCTGGGTTTAAATCTACCATTTCACAATTGGTTTCACCTCTTTCCTTATACCTTCATTCCATTTCCACTTTTCCTCTCTTACTTTGAACAGTTGAGTATTTTTTTTTCATTGTGGTAAAATACACATAACCTAAATTTTAAATGGAATGGTTTTTAATAGTATTCCACCGTCTCTCCACTCTCGTCTTCGTGGTTGTACTTCTTTGTTTTGTTATTTCGTAGTCGCTCTCCTGTTTTTTAATATGATGCTCTGGGGCGTCTTTAACTCGTCATTCTGTCTGCAAATCAGCCTCCAGCTCTTCATCTCGGCAGTGTAAGAACCTTCTAACTGGGCCTGCATTCTCTATTGTTCTCGTCCCTTCTTTTGCACCATTGTCCGCAGTACATTTCATTTCTACACCTTAAGAGTACACAATACACAGACATCTTTTTTTTTCCCAAGCAGGTCTTTTGAAATCACAGTTTAATGGAAAAATTATTTTTAATTGCACGTATCATTACCATCAAAGACAAAATGACATCCACAGCAAATACGCTGTTGCTTCCCTTGCTCCCAGTGTCCTGTTTGTACTCGGATTGCAGCATTTTTAATGATGTGTTTATTTATTTGTCTTTCTTCTGCATTAGACAATAAAGTCCTTGAGAGCAGAAACAATATCTATTCATCGTGTAACTTTAGCCCAATGCCTGATGCGCAGCAGGAGGTCAACAAATGTTGGACCGTCACTGGTTCCTGACCGCCCAGCTGATCTACTGAATGGTTGAGAAAGGAAGGGACAGTGAAGTCACAGATACGAAACCGCATTCCAGGGACAGAACCAGGTAATAGACCAGGACCACCTTCTCCCCCCTCTCCCTACCAATCACCATCAATCTCCTATTCAGACATTGGCAAGAGGAAAGAAGAAATCATCAGCCATCGATGGATGCTTCCAAGAGACCTGGTTTTCCAAGAACTTGGCTGGGGTTGGACGAGGACTTGGCTACTTCCAGGAGCTTGAGGCTTGGCCCCATTCAGTTGTCACGTGTTTGGAGGCCTCCGATGTATTTGTGTTGAAATGGATGTGGTGGTGGGTGGGTCCTGGGCATGGAGATGGGTTCACATCTGGATGTGTGTTCTAGCTACCCTGGAAGGTGGCTCAGAGCCCCATGCTGGCTCCCCAACTCATTAGGGAAACTGAGGCTGATTAGCAGCTTCATTCAAAGAATCGTCTCCAACTGGACCAGAGTACTGCGTGTTTCACGGCATGCATGTGTTCATGATTTGGGATGTGCAAGCGTCTTGCCTACAGCGTTAGAGTTCTGCACTGATGCTCTCTAAAGTGGCCTGGTGCGCGGGACCCAGAGCTCGGGCTTACAATGGAGACACTGTTTTCTGTGCTTCTGAAAAAATGAGGATGTGGAAATGTTTCTCTTCTAGTGTTTTGAATTTTGCACAATTACAGCATTATGGCTTTTACCACGCTTTGCTGACCTTTGTCTAATTTTCTAAGCCATAAGATGGCCGGATAGTTAGGGGAAAAATGTTCCCAACGTGCTTTACAATGAAAACCTCTGCACACATAAATCAAGAGTAAGCATATTTCCTCCCTCCTGTGAGTTTTAACCTGAAATAGAACTGATCTGCAGGGAGGGTCTTCAAGAAATGCCTGGAGCTTGGGTTCTGCACCTTCCTGCTCCATGCTTGATTTATTGGGTGAGGTAGGGCATGTCACCCAGTGCTCTGGGGGAAGCCCGGTGTAGTCCCATGCCTGGGGAGAGGAAGGACGGTTTCCCCAAGGAATCACCCGGTCACCTAGATTTCCTGCCATCTTTGCCACGCCCATCAGGATTAGACACTTGTGCCTGTTCACTGCTTCACAGAATCAGAATGGATTTGGAGGTGGTGTGCTGTGAAGATTTCCAAACCCTATCCCATAGTGCAAGTGGGTGAGGAGCCGTGGTTGCAGAGGGGGCCTGCCACTCGGCCACTCACTCACAGCCATGAAAGCCACAGACCTCAGACCTCTAGGCACAGGGGAACTGTGGTTCAGACAGGTTTAGTGACTTTCCCAAGGTTTCGCAGCCCCTGAGGCACAGCTGGCATCCACAAGGGGTCTCTCGACCCCCAGGCCTGCTTTGTCTCCTGTAAGTGTGTGATCTCAGAGCATTGTCCCTCTGTGACACCCCCCCTCCCCCCGACAGAACGCAGGTGGCCGCTGATGTGGGCTGCCTGGGAAAGTGGCCAGCCTCTGGGAGCATCCAGACAGAGCCCGACAAACTGCAAACTGCAGTCGTGGTGACTGGCCGAGTCAGTGTCCAGAGGCCCAGGGAACTGTGGAGCCTCTCTAAACCTGGAGGTAGAGCTCAGAATCTGACAAAAAAAAAAAAAGAGCCCATTCTAGGTCAGGTTCAGCCTTGCCAGTATGGAGGGCGGTTGGGTATGCTGGCCAGGCCAGGGGCCTCTACTTGGAGGTTGCCCACGGAGGGCAGGGAGTCTAGGAGACCCTTAGGGGGAGGCAGCAGGGATTTTCCTCTCAGGACACACCCCCTGTGGCTCCCTGAGGAGGAAAGTCAGCACAGCTGTTCCAGAACATTCCGAGTCCAGATTACAGCAGCTTCAAAACACTCCAGATCACAGCCGCTCTAGAACATTCCAGGTCACAGCTGCTCCAGAACATTCCGGATCACCATCTAAGACCCCCCCCCCCAAGGATGCCACCATGGGAAGCAGCATGGCAGCCCTTTGCCTTAAAAAAGGCTGTCACCCCCCAGAGCTTACAAAGTTCTGGAAGTGTCGGCCTGACACTCAGAAGCAACTCAGAAGCAAAGCCAGCCAGGTACTGTTTCCGTAGCTTCAGGAACTCTTCCAAAATGACCGGGTTCCTTTCAGTAAATTACCACTTTGGACTCTTTAATGGCACACTCTCACCTGGGAGAATTGATTTCATCTCCTAACACTCTCCTAAAGTGTGTGTGTGTGTGTGTGTATGAGAGAGAGAGAGAGAGAAATTACATAGAAATGTGAAGGTTTATCTACACCTCTAAAATGTAGATCATTCATCTGTTAGTGGCCTGAATTAACAGCTAGCTCTATCTTTCTTTTTTTTGGGGGGGGGGTGGTGATTAGCCATGACTTCTTCCAAACGCCACCAAAGCCCCGTCCTGACAGAAGGCTGTCTCCTCCAGGCTCTGAGCTGTTACCTCCTCAAACCAGTCTGGCAGGAAGGGAGTCCACTGGCCCAGAGGGGCTGGGGCTCGCAGAGGCCCTGCAGGCTCCAGCGACGCCATCAGTCTGCTGTCTCCGCTCTTCCTGGCTGTCTCACAAAGCTACACTCAAGGAGACTGGAGAGGAGGCTGGCCGGCCGACCCTCTGTGGTAACCTCCAGTCACCCACACCACAGGGAGGACAGCTTCTCCCGCTGCCCAGGAGAGGCTCTGATTGGCCCATCCTAGGTCACATGACCATGCCCAAGCCAATGCCATAACCAGCAGGTGGAGTGCTCTGATTGGTCAGGACTGGACCACCCTGTGGGCAAGAAATCCTCTGCAGAGGATGCCTCCAGGAAAAAGCAGGAAAGGGTGCTGGAGGTACAAACCCCATCAGAGCCAGATCCTGTTGTGTCTGGCCCTGGGCTCACCTCTTAAATTACCTCAATGCCGATAGGTCCATGAATAGCGCATACTGCACCACCCTAATCCTTTCTGGGACAAGGCTGGGACTCAGGGCTCCAATGTATAGCTATACGCTGCGTTCTATTTTAAAACCTTGCTGCCTGCGGTCTCGGGTGCTCCGTCTGGCTGCATTGCTTCTCGGCGAGCTCATTTGTTCTAGCAATTCACTTACAGCTTGATTTCAAGAATTCTGAGAGATTTGGCCAAGTCATTCTTCAGGGCCACTAAGTACTGAGCTCAGAGCACTGGAGTGTCTTTGCAATTTGTACTTTTCTTCTGCACCTGCTGTCCTTGGCTATTTTAATTCCCAAGCAGACCGACCTCCAACCTGCCAGCAAGGCCTTCTGCCAGGCAGCTCCGGGGATATTCTGGCTTTTCCTGGTAATTGTCTTAAAAACGCACACCTATTCTCCCATTCTGAGGTGCTTGTTCACACACCGTCACCCAACACCTGTGCCCACTGCCCTCCCCGTTCACCCAGGTCCCAACTTCTCGGCTTCTCACGTCCCCCGTGGCTTCCCTCGGCTCCCACATGCACAACTTAACCCAATGATTTTTTTTTTTTTTTTTTTTTTTTTGTGGTACTGGGGATTGAACTCAGGGGCATTCTACCTCCGAGCTATACCCCCAGCCCTATTTTCTATTCTTTTATTTTGAAACAGGGCCTCACTAAGTAGTTGTGGAATGCCTCACTAGGTAGCTGAGGCTGGCCTCGAACCCGGATCCTCCGGTCTCAGCCTCCCAACTGCTGGGATTACAAGCGTGAGCCACCACGCCTGGCTCCAACGATGTTTTTCTCTAAGAGATGATTTCAAATCAATTTCGCTGGTTGGCTTTATGAAGCAGTGGCATGCTGCTTTAGATCTTTAAATTCAGGGAACCTATCCTTGGGTGATTGGCCCTGCCACCCAACTCGGTTTCCCTGCAAACTATGGCCACGGAGTATGTGAATAAGTTAACGCCAACACATCCCTCAATCTCTGCCCGGTTCCTTCTAGATGTTCTTCTGCTTCATTTCCTAGAGGTTCCCTCCTTCTCCTCTGGGCATCTACAAAACATCAACAGTCAATCAAACATTGCTTGTGCGTTTGTTGTGCTTTGGATGCATGCGCAGCTGTGTGTTCGCATGTTCCAGTGTGCAGGGGCAGGTGCAGAGGCTGAATTCTGTGACTAGCCTGTAAGACTCCAGGGCAGGGAGCACACTTTCTTTAGCTTTGGGTTTCTCCCAGTGCCTGCCACACAGGAGGACTTGCATCCTAGCAGGTGCTTAATAAATGCTTTCAAATGGACTCAGGAGCATTTTCAACATTAACTCATGCGCGTTTTCCACTTCTCAGTCTGCATACCACCTTCATAGATCAAAAGCCTGTAGTCCCTGTCATTGGCCTGTTCTTACAGCTTACAGCCCCTTGGGGGTTTGCTGACTAACACTGTCAGAGCAGGGGATCTTTGAGCCGATTCCCTATTTCTTTCTGGAACCACAAAGTGGTGCATAGTTGAAGTTGCAAATCTAAATATACAAAACCCAGCAGTAAGGGATCTACCCATCCCCTGCAAGGACTCAGCACTGGAGCCTCCCCACCAGGGCGACAGTTTGCCTCCCCAAAGCATTGCAGGGAAGCTGGGGAGACACTATCTCGGAGGTCTAAGATCTCACAGTGAATTACAACAAACACCAGATGATTTTCCTCGTCTGCAAAACAAGGAGGCTGGGTGTGATGAACCCAGGTCCCAAATCCTGAAGCTTAGGAGCTCGGCACACAACACACATGTGCAGAATGGGGGAGGAGTTCCGACAGCAGCCTCTTACATGCCGGGAAAATCCAGTTCGACTTCTTAGAAACATGGGTTTCCTCCAGCAAAACACGCCTGAATTCTTTTAGAAAATAGGCCATCTGTAAGTGGCTAAAACGCAATCTCGCAAGCATTCTCACATGACTGCACCGAAAGCTTCATGCTAACATTACAGCTAAAAATACACCCACCGGTTTGTTCTCTCCTTGCAGTTTTGATAGCTCATGGGTTGAAATACTCAAGGAGCTGACATCTGACGGTTAAGATTTCCCATTCAGATTAAACGCCTTGGACTTTTTTGTTGTCGTTCACATTATGATCAATATGTTGTTCACGTTGTTAAAATGTGCAAATGCCATTACAGATTGATCACGCCACATGATTAATCCCCTGGTTTTGAGAGGCAGGGCGATCTAATGGTCAGAGCCGAGGCCTCGGTGGAGCTGGGCACCCGTGCGGTGCATGCTGATCTTGTAACCTTGACCACTTCACGCTGACCGAGGGCCTCTTTTCCTTGACCTTTAAAAGGATCGGGAGACAGAAGAGGCACATCCTCAAAGTTACCAGATGTTGCCTATGCACCCCCGGAAAGTGGTTGCTCCCAGGTAGTTGCTCCCCTGGGACGGTGGCAGAATCCTTGCTTATCTGCACGCTTGGGGCCACTTGTTATTGGCAGACTTGAAATGCATATGCATGTGTGCTGTAGTTCGGATCTGGAATGTTCTCCGAAGGCCCATGTGTTAAAGGAAGGCCCTAGATTGGCCCTACTGGGAGGTAGTGAAACCTCGAAGACTCGGACCCTAATGAGGAACCCTGAAGGGGAAAGGAACCCAGTCCTTCCTGTCACCCCCTTGTCACTCACTGTCCCATGAGGTGAAGGGGTTCACCATACGATCCCACCATGATATGCTGTTTCTTCACAGGCCCAAAGCCATGGGGCCAATCCACCATGCACTGAAAGCTCTGAAGCCATGGGCCAAGATAAACCTTTCCTCTTTTTAAGTGGATTTTCTCAGGTATTTTGCTACAACAAGAGAAAACTAGCAGAGTGTGAATGAGTGTAAGATGGTATAATCTTTGTTTTAATTCCTGACTCCAAGTTTATTGACAAATCTGACCATCTCTTTATGTGTCTATTAGATGTTTGCACTTCTTCTGTGAATTTCTTGTACTGTGCACAACTTTAACTATCTGATCACTTTTTGTTACTGACTTGTAGGACTTTATATAGTGTACACCTGAAGCCTTTGTGATTGATTTGCATTTAGATACCAACATAGTCTGTTTATCCATCTAAATCTTATGTTAGCATCCTAAAATGTTGCTTCTTGATTTGGGCATGGTGGCTCATGTTTGTAATCTCAGTACTTGGGAGGCTGAGATAGGAGGACCACGGGTTTGTGGCCAGCCTCAGCTACTTAGTGAGGCCCTTTGCAACTTAGTGAGAACCTGTTTCAAAATAAAGAATTAAGAATAGGGCTAGGGGTGTATCTTGGAGGTAGAATGCCCATAGGTTCAATCCCCAGTACCAAAATCGTTGCTTCTTTTTTGGGGTACTGATGATTGAACCCCCAGGTGTTCTACCTCTGAGCTAGACCCCCAGCTATAATGTATGTATGTATTTATTTAGTTAGTT
>PVLC010044573.1:0-11828 GCA_004027655.1 Graphiurus murinus | reverse complement strand
CTGCCGCGCTTCAGTTCCAGGTGTTTATATTAAAGTGATATCTGTATTTTTCTTTCCCATTTGTCTCCTTCCTGCCTAATTATTTCTTCTATCCTACATCAAGTTGACTTGAAGATTAGATGATTATCCAGGTGGGTTTGAGCCAATCAGACAAGGAGTCAGATTTAAAGCATGGGGATTCCATGTGCCATTTCTGAATTTAAAGATGGAGGGGATGATAGCAAAAACCAAAGAGCCGCCACTAGGAGCCAAGAATGATCCCTTCGAACAACCAGCAAGGAAACTGGGACCACAGCCCACCAAACACAGAAACTGAATTCCAACACTCTGAATGGGCTTGGAAGAAATTTTTTTTTCTCAGGACCCAGCCCAACTCTCCCAGACTTCTCACTTACAGGACTATGAACTAACAATTAGGTGTTTTAAACTGCTAATTTAGGATCATTTGTTATGCAGCAGTACAAAACTAATATGCACTCTTTTGATCTATTTCATGGATTTACCACCAAAAAAGACATCAAGGTACAGTGAATTGCTCAATTTTGAAAAATTGAATAACAATTGCAAACCCAGTTTCTTAAGGAAAGCTACTATTTGAGGGAAGATTCACCTGAGAATATGAGCTCACCTTTTTTTTTTTTTTTTGGTTTTTTGCAGTACTGAGGATTGAACCCAGGGGCATTCTACCTCTGAGCTACACCCCCAGCCTTATTATTATTATTTTCTATTTATTCTTTATTTTGAAACAGGGTCTCACTAAGTTGCAGAGGGCCTCATTAAGTAACTGAGGCTGTCCTCAAACCTGCATCCTCCTGTCTCGGCCTTCCAAGTACTGAGATTACAAGTGTGTGCCACGCCTGGATGAACTCACGGTTTTAATAGGCCCTTCTGGGTAAGGCAGGGAGGACTGTAGGGTGGCCCTGTGGCCTCTCGGGTCCTTTTGGCACCAAACATCAACAGAGGGAGTGGGTTGTTTACTGCTTCAAATCTTTCCCTTTGGCCTCTTCCTAATCTCAGGAACTGGTCAAAGCAAATACCCCAGCAGCAAGGCCAGCAAGAGAAGAGGAAATTTTATCAGTGAATGGTCAAGATAAGACAAGTGCAGGAAAGAATGTGGACCTGGCTGTCTGAGGCATTGAATTTGTCTGAGGCATTGTATCCTCAAGCTAATCACCATCTGCAGAAGAGGTCTATGGAAGAGAGCCCTGCACAGGCCTGTCTCTGGGATCCCAGGGTTTCCTCTGGGCCAGATGCCTTCTCTGTGAGGAGGATGGCTGTCCTGCTGGATGTCCCGTCATTAGCCTGGGGACTCCTCACACCTCTCTTACAGGCTGGAGCTCCTGTTTCTTCTGTCCATTTCTTCCTGTTTCCTGGTTTACTCTCTTGTTTTGGTGGAGCACATTCTTGAACAGCTCTTGAGAAAGGTGTATTGTATATGCATTTTTGAGACCTTGTGTGTCTGAACATAGTTTAATTCAACCCTCATAGATGACTGATTTTTTTTCTTTTTCTTTTTTTCAAAGACACAGATTTGTTTAGGAAAGCAGATAAACATTCAAGGGAGAATATGGGCTTTCTCATCTTTAGGGAAAGTAAGAAGTATACATCCAAGGTGGAATGTGGCCGTCTTGAGAGTGAGAGGCTTCAGGAGTAAAACAAGAGGAAATTGGGTAATTTACTCAGAGAGAGATAGCCTGATCACTGATATTTTGGTGGGTGTATTACGATCTTCCAGAAAAACAGAACCAAATGGTGTGTGTATATGTGTGTTGCATGTATACATATATAAGTGTGTGTATATATATATATATGT
This sequence comes from Graphiurus murinus, assembly GCA_004027655.1. Lineage (NCBI taxonomy): Eukaryota > Metazoa > Chordata > Mammalia > Rodentia > Gliridae > Graphiurus > Graphiurus murinus. Next base: position 10,015 of record PVLC010044573.1, on the reverse strand, counting down.
ACACATATGTAAAGTAAGTAACTGGTTCACGTGATTATGGAGGCTGACAAGTCTTCACATGCTCAGTCAGCTGGAGGGGAAAAAAAAGTCTTAGCTTAAAGGCAGGAAGAGTTCCTTCTTACTTATGCTTTTTGCTCTATTCAGGCCTTCAGCCAGTTGGAGGAAACCCAACCACGTTAGGGAGGGCAGTGTGCTTTACTCATTCTACGGATTCAAATATTATGCTCACCCAGAAATGCATATCCATTAAGATATTTGACCAATGTCCCTCTTGCAACTCTTCCCCAACCTGTCACCTCCCAATGTCCCATTCCTAGCCTCAGTTCTGCTGCAATAAGGTCAGAAACAAGTGGAAGAGAAGGGCCTATACCATTGCCTGGGCCCCAAGACTCCGGGACACTCTCACTGGGGCCGTTGGTGGTGGACAGCCTGACTCCCCCTGGAAAGCTGTGTTCCATGTAAACTCTTGACATCTCATTATGTTGGTGATGGCTCTCCTCTGGGATGACTGCCTTCTCTATGGGGAGGATGGCTTTTCCCCAAGTTTTCTGGAATGAAGAGATAGTACCTGGAAGAAGGAGACTTAGGTATAAATCAATGAGGGTAAGTAAAAAATCTATAGTTCTTAATTTGAATTGTATGCATGTATGTATGTATGGTATATTTAATCAAGATCTAAATATATTTGGTCTAAATATAAATACAATCATAGTTTACTTAACAAAATGGGTACAGTCTAAGAAATGTGTTATTAGCCAGTTTCATCCTGTGGGAACATTATAGAGTGCACATTCACAAACACAGATGGCAGAGCCGGCTACACACCTAGCTTATATGGTATAGCCTTTTGCTCTCCCAAATTAGTTTGATTTCCTCTGCTTTTGCTCTTGTCAAATTTTCACTGGCAAGTAATTTTCCTCCACCATTAGCTTTTGCAGAGTTTCCAGAAATTCTTTAGCTTTCTTCATGTCGCCTGCTCACCACTTGCTCTCACATTATGTGATTCTTGAATTATTTAAACTAGCAGTAAAGCCAACATCATAGTCAGGTCCGGCCTTTTCTTTTCTCTTTTCTCTTTTTTCTTTTTCTTTTTCCTTTCTTTTCTTCTTGGTACTGGGAATTGAACCCAGGGGGCATTCTACCTATGAGCTATACCCCCAGCCCATTTTATTTCTTAATTTAGGAACAGGGTCTTGCTAAGTTGCTGAGGCTGGTCTCAAACTTGCAATCCTCCTGTCTCAACCTCCCAAGTACTGGGATTAAAGGCATGCACCACTACATCTGGCCAGGCTTTTCTTTTTACACCACTCTTTTTTACTCTTTTCTTTGGCCCTAATCATCATGTTTGCTGAGAGGGGCATACTTCTGCATCTGGTCTTCAATCCAGGTCATTAGAAGTTTCTCATTCTCACATCTTTGTTAGTATCGTTGCCTTTAGGGAAATGGATCCTTCAACAGCTTCTGTCACTTTGTTCTTGTTCTTCAAGATCATAGCTATGGTGGAATGGGGCATGCCAGATTGGTGAACAATAACCATCACTGATTTTATGACATCATAGTCCTTAGTCACTTTTGGTTTTGTTTACAGGGTAATCATTGATATAGCCATTTACTGGGAACATTAGCCATGGATTTTGTGTGCAAATTAATAATGAATAAAACAACATGAAATTAAATCGAGCACAAGAGAAAAAGATGCAATCAAGAGACATAGGAAACCCAAGCTGTATGGTCCATTGTTTTTGTAATATGATATACTATTTATAGTAAACTTATTTTATAAGCAGGAGTGTACCCTAAGATAACAATAGAAAATATAGCATATTTTCTTTATAGAGAGACAGAGAAAGAGAGATTAAGAGACTAATCATAATGTATAGTTTTATTCAGATCATGGTTCAATTAAACAAATTAAAATAAAGCATTTATAAGACATTTTTGGAAATATAAATATTGGATAATTTATGTCAAGAATCATTGTTGAGTTTAAGATTTGATAATGATAATTTATTTCTATTTTTATAAGAGTATCAGTTATTTTTAGAGATGGATGCCGAATTTATTTATTTATTTATTTATTTATTTATTTATTTATTTATTTGGTACTGGGTTTGAACCCGGGGCATTTTACCTCTGAGCCACACCCTAAGCCTTATTTTATAGATTCTGAAAAGCGAACATAGGTGTTAGTTGAGAGCTGAAGTTTGCATGGTGCCACAATTTAGGTTTCTCAGAAAGCAGTCTCTGAGAACTATCAGAGTACAGGGTCAACACATGTGGAAGGGAAGGGGAGGGGAAGGAAGCAACGCTGGATTGAGAGAGATATTGAACAGTGATGTAGTCTTAACACAAGCCTCATTTAATCCCATAGGGAACCATGATGCTGGGATGTCCCTTCATAATGTCCTGAGTGGAGGGCAAGACATTTAAATCCCTTGGTCAATCAGTCATTGGTTGTGGGCTGCTTCTCACAGGAAGGGGGCATGACCCTGGGAGAGTTAGCCCAGCTAATACTCCTTTTTAGCTAGTTCCCAAAGATGACTGACAGCTGACAGGTATCCAGTGGCAATTCTTTCAGCAGCAGGAGGAACATGCCCTTGGTCCTGCAGAAGGATCTAGGTGGAGAACTAGGCAACATTCTTTACCTCAAAACCTGCAAAAGGAAGTATGTTGACAAGAAACTTGGCTCTGCAAGGATGTTTCCTTTTAAAGTCGATCTTGATTTATAACGTTGGAATTGATCCGGAGTTGGTGCTGTCCTCTTGGTAGTGAGCAATGAAGGCTGTGAATGGGCTCTGTGCTCAAAGGGGAAAGACACACTCACAGTAGGGTAAGACAGATCACACTGGGTTTAACACAAACAGGAAAGTGTACCTGAGCTCCTGCAGCCTAGAGACTCAATGTCCCTGTCCTGCCCATATTGGGCAGAAGAGCTCTGTAGGGCTAAAGAGAGTGGCTGGCCATGTCTCAGACAGGAGGAGCCTGGGCGCCCAAGCAAGGCTGGCCCAGAACTGATGCTTTCCTGAGAACTTTTGCTTCTCAGAAAAAATGATCACCCAATTGCCTCAAGGAAAAAGACACTAAAAATTATTTCCCTGGCAGTATCTCGGCCCCTTTGTGTTTCTGCAGGATGTTTCTGCACTGCGCACTGGTTCATCCTGTCAGCTTTCCGGTGTCCCTCAGCCAACCACCTTGCTCCAGGTCAAAGCTTCCATCCCTTCCTGGTCCCTTCTTGCCATCTGAGTTTCAGCTTCCTGACTCAGAATGCGGTGGTACCCTTCTCTGTTCTTCCTTCAATGGCCCATCCCTTAACTCTTCAAACTACATGGCTAGACCATGCACTTTAAAGGGCACTTGGTGAGGGCAGGAAAGCCAAAGTTAAAACTGGATTCCAACTGTGAGCTCCTGCACTGAACATTCCACATGGGTATTATAGGATCTGGCTTATTTGCTCTCAAAAGAAATACCTGGATTCTACCTGGTCCCATGGTCCCAACTCTCCAGAATCCCAAGAAAAGGAAAAAGACCAACTTCATTCTTATCTCCAAACTCAACGCTGTCTCCAAGAAAAACAAAATTTAAAGATGTGTAATTATAGCTACAATAAGACAGTTATTTGGACTATGTCCTGAGCATAGTATATGATTCAAAATTATGCCATGTTTTTCCTACACTGTCCTTAGTGCTTCCTTCCAAGAGCAGGATGGTGGTCTTCCTTTTTTTATAACAGTAAGGTATGCTAAAAAACAACTCCCTGCAAACACAAGAACAATCTACTTCCAAAAGTGAATTCAGATTTGTACAGTGGAGAATCAGCACCCCACTTTCATCCCTTAAGACACAATCCTATCAGGATTTAGGTCTCATCATTTTCTCTGTGTCCAGAAACAGCTAAAGCTCTTCAACGTGTGTAACTCAATTTTCTGGGGATCATCATTCTTGTACATCTTCTTTGGAGAGCAGATTCATGGATGAGAGGCACAGAACTACTGGAACATCTGTCCTCCAACATCACTGAGTGAAGGGTTTCTGACTCACCAGGTTCCTCAGAGCAGCCTTCACGTCCTTGTTCCTCAGGCTGTAGATGATGGGGTTCAGCATAGGGGTCACCACCCCATAGAAGAGGGAGATGAGCTTGTCTGCAAGGTCCTGCTTGTCCGCCCCCAGCGGGTCCTTGGACTTGGGCTTCCCGTACATGAAGAGGATGGTCCCGTAGAAGACGACCACGACTGTGAGGTGAGCAGAGCAGGTGGAGAAGGCCTTTTTCCTCCCCTCGGCTGAGGGGATCCTCAGGATGGCGGCAAGGATGAAGACATAGGAGAAAGAGATGAACAGGACTGGAACTCCTAAGAAGATGACATTTGTCACCCCCATGCTGATCACATTGATGGAGATGTCGGCACAGGCCAACTTCAGGACTGCCAGGATCTCACAGGTGAAGTGGTTGATGACATTGTCTCCACAGAAAGGCAGTCGCATTGCAAGGGATGTTTGAACCATGGAGGCAGCACTCCCAGCTGCCCAGGAGCTGACGGCCATGGGCACATAGACAGCCTTGCTCATGACCACTGGGTACCGAAGCGGGTTGCAGATGGCCACGTAGCGATCAAAGGCCATCATGCTCAGGAGCACACACTCAGTGGCTCCCATGGCAAAGGACAGAAACATCTGCACGGCGCAGGCTGAGAAGGAGATGGTTTTCCTAGGAGTCAGGAAGCTGTCGAGAATGAGGGGGACCGAGGAGGTGGTGTAGCAGATGTCCAGGAAGGAGAGGTTCCCCAGGAAGAAGTACATGGGCGTGTGCAGGTGGGAGTCAAGGATGGTGACCAGGATGAGGACACCGTTGCCCAGCAGGATCACTAGGTACATGGACAGGATGAGCACAAAGAATGCTTTTTCCAGCTTTGGGTGGGCCCAGAGGCCCAGGAGAACAAACTCTGACACAGAGGCAGTCTGGTTACCACTTTCCATGATGTGTCTCCTCTGTCAACTGAAGAAAATACTCAGAGATTGAAACTCAACATTCTTTGCCTTGCATAGGGCCAGGACATTTGGTCTGGAGTCATAATCTGACTGTGTGATTTAAAAAACAATTCTCAAAAATTATAGTATCTACTTCTTTTTAAGAAAAAGGAGCAATAAAATCAGAAATTATTTGGAGACCATAAGACACCAAATTTACAAAGTTTAAAATGATGAGTTTGATAATTTGATGCATTTGATTAGCAACAAAGACACACAAAGCATTCATTTTAGTGCTGCTATATTCTGTACAGCAACTCATCTCTTTGATCAGAAAAATGGTTTTAAGTTTGCTCCATGTTCCACCCCCAGAGGAACGCTGCTAGATATTAGTAACATTAGTTATAAATTTTCACTTTATGATTAGTTCTTCTTTTCAGATAATTCCCACAGAAAACACTCCTGTCATTCCCCAAGATCTTCTTTCTCCTGGGCAACACCAGCCCCAGGGTTTTCCACTCATCCATCCATCCATCCATCCATCCATCCATCCATCCATCCATCCTATCCATCCAATAATTTATTCATCATTTCTTAATATCCATCCACCAAAATGGTTTTTGATCAGCCAGTATGTAGGTATGACAATTTCTGTGCGGATCAGGGTTTCAGAGGGTTCAGAACCTAGAAGGGGAAGGGGAAGCATAAAGATTCAGTAGAGGCCAGAATATCTGAAAGGGCAGCCTGGGTGTTGGTGGGAACAGGAATAATAGGAGTCTATCTTGGTGACATACAATCCAACAAAATCTGACATTATGAAATTACTGATGCCAATCTCAATATAATGTATGGGAAAAGGGAGGGGGTGGGGAGGGGCCGGGGGAAGCTCACCAAGTGCTGTGTGCACCTATGTCCCCATCACTATAAATTACATTATGATGTGAGACCATAATGCACCAATTAAAGTATTTTAAAAAGAAAAAGAAGAGATTAGACATGGAGAGATACAAAGAAAAGGAGAAAGCCTTCCAAAGTAACTTTACATTGTGGAAATTGTGATATGCTCCTAATAGTTTGAATCTAGTATTTCATGAAGATAAACAGGGCTGGTCCCAGAAACCCGCAGTGGTTTACAACCTCTGGAAGTCTCATTCTCGTAAGCAACAGAAGCAGTGCTTCTTTTTTATTTTATTTTTCATCATTCTACTAAGTTTCCTTCTCTCTGGATGAGTCTTAGAGCTTTTTGGCTCAGCTGCTAAGTATGTCACTCAGACTTAGACTCTTGACGCTGATTATCTTTCCCTAGTAATCTAGTCCAAACTTCTCTCCTGTTCTAGATTCTCTTCTGCACAACACGATGCACGGCTTTTCAGTTTCAGTTTGATCTCTTCTGGTGATGAAGGGCTCACTACATTTCCAAACAGCCTGCTTCATATTTGTAGAGCTTTGGAATATCAGAAAATTCTTCATACTGAACCAAGCCAGCAGCCTTTTGAGTTTTTCTCATTCTCGTGCTGGGGGTTCAGTCTCCTTCTGGAATTGCCTGAGTTTGTGGCAGGTCACCAGTAGAGACTCTGAAACCATGGGGCCATCTCACTTCTCTGAAGTTGGGTGAGTCCCTGAACTGAGTCTGAAAAGTTCCATAGGCTTCTTGCCACCTAGATTTTTCTGACTCAATAAGAGGTTCTGCATGGCCCCTCAATCTTTGTGATATCACTGAAATTGCTTCATTTCTTCCCGCCATAAGCCCAAAACCTTTTGGAAAATCAGAAGGCAGAAATGTTACTGTGCTAATAAAAGGTGGAGCAGGACTTTTATAAGAACCTTACTTACCTTAATCAGGAACCTACTGAGAAATGGTCCCTATGGCTTAGGAACAGTACATGGCCCAGAAATAGCAGCACTAGTTTGAAAGGCCTGGGCTGGACTAATATCTCTGATTTGAAGAAAAGAGTAAAAGTTAGCTCTTTTCTCTTGGTCTTGGTTCTGTTTTAGGCAAAATCTCCAAATGATCAACCAGTGTACACAGAAGGCAATTTGAAATCAGCGCTGTGATTGGGACCATCGTGCTCCCTGAAGTGATTAAAAGTTTGGAAACTTTTTGTACTTCTGGGACAATGTCCCCAAGATCCAATTATGGCGAAGTACTCCAGGAAGAATTCTTTGTCTCCTTCCTTTGTTCCATGCTTAAGCCATCAAAGGACATCAGAGAAAGCATTTCTATGTCCCGCTGGAAGTTTTGCAAACTTCAAAGTGGCAAAAATTCTTGAAAAGAAGCTGGGAAGCCACTCTGTAGGAGAACCTCCATCTGGAAAGAAATGTGTGGGCCAGGTGTCACACCGGGGAGGCAGCACCAAAATGAAGCACATGAAATAGCAGAAGCAGAGTATTAATTGCGGATCCCAGACAAAAGAGGACAGCAGGCTTCCCAGGGTCATCAGGAAGAGAGGGACATACATGGTCAACCAGTCAATAGAGAGCAATAGAGAGAGTGAGGAACCTGTGAGCCAAAGCCTTTAGTGGGGTCCAGACCATTCCCAAGCAGGTTTTCTACAGGGAGTTCTAACGAGTAGCTTTAGCCCAAGCAGGCACAAGTTCTGTAGAGTCACATGCAACTGAGAGGTGATCTCCAGGGCATATCTGTACAGTCTATGCAAGGTGCGGGGATCAGTGGGGCATGTCAAGTAGGTTGTCTACATGTCCTATAGGGAAGCCATCACCAGAAGATGACTGTATAGGGCAGATATCTAGATTGATCCCATTAAGGTATTGGGGAGAAACACAGAACTGGAAACTTTGTCAAGAGAGACAGCCATACTCTGGTATAGCAAAGCCAGATCTATATTCAAAATAGATTGCCAAGAAAGCATAAAATGATACGAATTTACTAGAATCCCTTTTTATTTTAGTTTTTATTAACCTTTTATTGGTATTTTTATTAACCTTTTATTGTAATTACTGCACATCATAGCGAGATTTGTAGTGATACATTCATATATGCACACAACACCACTTGGTCTTTTTCCCTTCCCATGTTCTTCCTTCTCCCCCTGGCTTCCTCCCCCAATTCTCTTTTACCACTCTGTTGATTTTCACAAGGTGCCTTTTCTTTCCTATTTTCTCTCCAACTTCCACATAAGAGAAAACATGCAGCCCTTGATTTTCTGAGTCAGGCTGTAGTATGTATGTATGTATGTATTTTTATGGTACTGGAGATTGAACCCAGGGGCATTCTACTTCAGAGCTACACCCCAGCCATTTTTTGTTTGTTTGTTTTTAAACAGGGTCTCACTAGGTTGCTGAAAGTCTCACTGAGTTGCTGAGGCTATTATTGAACCTGGGATCCTCCTGTTTCAGCATGTGCCACCATGCCCAGCTTAGAATCCCTTTGAAATACTGACTAGTTTTCTCTTTTATGAACATCCAGTTTGTCCATTCTCTTTGTTGATAAACATCTGGGCTATTTCCACTTTGGGCTATTTTGAGTAAAGCTATTATGAACATTCTCATACAAGCATTTTGATATCTTTTAATATTTAATTATTTAATTATTTATTTATTTTGTGGTGTTGGGAATGGAACTCAGGGGCATTCTACCTTTGAGTTACACTGCTAGCTTTATTTTATTTTTTATTTGGAAACAGGGACTTACAAAGTTGCTGAGAGCCTCGCTAAATTGACAAGGATGAACTTGAACTTGCGATCCCCCTGACTCAGCCTCTCAAGTACTGAGATTACAGGCATGTGCCACCATGTCTAGCTATTTTGGTTGACACATATTTCAATTTCTCTTGACTAAATACTTGAGAATGCAATTGCCAGGTCATACTGCAAAGATATGCTTAGTTTTCTAAGAAACTGACCAATCTTTTGCCAAAGTATTATAAAATTTTACACTAGTATCAATAATGCATGAGAGTTCTCATTGCCCCACATCCTTGCATACACAAATTTTGTATTGTCAGTCTTTTAAATGTTAGCCACCTCAAGCTGGACATGGTGGCACACACCTGTAATCCCAATAATTGGGAAGCTCAAACAGGAAAATCACAGATTCGAGCCTAGCCTCAGCAACTTAGTGAGATCCTGTTTCAAAATAAAAAATAAAATAGGGCTGGGCATGTAACTTGGAGGTAGAATGCTTCTGGATTCAATCCCCAGTACCAAAAAAAAAAAAAAAATTAGCCACCCTGGTTAATGTGTAGCAGTAACTCACTGTGGTTTTAATTTGTATTTCTTTCTTTTTTTTTTTTTTTTTTTTTTTTTTTTGTGGTACTGGGGATTGAACTCAGGGGCATTCTACCTCCAAGCTATACCCCCAGCCCTATTTTTTATTCTTTATTTTGAAACAGGGTCTCACTAAGTTGCGGAGTGTCTCACTAAGTAGCTGAGGCTGGCCGCCAACCCGGATCCTCCGGTCTCAGTCTCCCAAGTACTGGGATTACAAGCGTCTGCCACCACACCCAGCTTGTATTTCTTGATAACTAATTATAATGAGCACTTATTTCTTGCACTTATTGACCACTCACATCTCTTTCTTTGTAGATTATCTATTCAAATCTTTTATCCGTTTTTTTTTGTTGTTGTTTTTAAACAATATTGAGTTGTAGGAGTCCCTTATGTATTGCATTCAACATCTTTGCTGGACATGTGTATTTTAAATATTCTCCCAGTCTATGGTTTGCATATTCATTTTCTTAATCAAGTCTTTTGATAAACAGATGTTTTAAATTTTTATAAACTCTAACAATTTTCTTTCTTTTTTTGGTTATTACTGTCCATATACTCTCTAAAAAATTTGTGCCTGTCCCACTCACAAAGATATTTTTTCTATATTTTATTATAAAAGCATTATAGTTTCAATTCACAGTGAATTAATGTTTGTGTATGGTATGGGTTAACAACTGAAGTTCATTTTTCCCATATAGATATCTAGGTGTAAATGTTCTAAAACTGGTTGTTGGTAATGATAGCACAACTGTATAGATTCACTAAAAATCATTGAACTGTAGCTTATAGTTAGTACATTGTGTGTGTGTGTGTGTGTGTGTGT
>PVLC010044572.1:0-12109 GCA_004027655.1 Graphiurus murinus | reverse complement strand
AGAGGGAGAGGGAGAGGGAGAGGGAGAGGGAGAGGGAGAGGGAGAGAGAGAGAGATCGAGATCTTGAACCCAAGAACAGGAGCAAAGACTTTTACCTCCCTACACATCAGATATATTATATATACAAATTTCTAGCCTTATATATTTTGCATTGAATTAAAGCCATTGAAATAGGAAAAAAATTCAAATGCCATAAGCACATATATGTATATTTCTATGTATATATGACAACATAAAACCAAAGTAAGGAGTGGAAAAGTCAGAAATTCTACCAATTGGCTGATTTATTTAAATGCTTTCATCCAGTCATTTTGATTAATACTTTTTCTCAGAATTGACAGATATTTTATAGTGACCAGAATGAATTGTGATGGTATATAGACAGGTCCTATGTGGAACTGTTACAGCTCCTTAGAAAATTCACTGGGGAGCTTTTGCTATAATGGACAACAACCTATGTTAGCGATATCTCACATACATGAAGTATTATCCTTTATACCATAAGATGAATAATTTTCCAACGAGCTGTAAGTTCTGGAAATTATATTACTAGTTCATGGTAAATGAAAGTATGTTTGAATTTCAACTGTTTGAGCTTCTTGTGCCTTTTATTTCGTAATAAGGGGCACATTTTCTCTAAGTGCTAATAAATAAGCACCTTTAAAACAGGGCATAAACTGGACCATTGCTCATGACTCCGCTCACTGTTCTTTTCCATGCTAATATAAACCAGTCTTTAGATGTGAAACACACACACACACACACACACACACACACACACACACACACACACACGATAGACTTTGGCAAGGGTAATTAAATCATTATGAAAAATGTCCCCAAATTATACTTACCTTAATTTTGAAAAAGACAAGAAAAGTACAGAAAACTAAAACAGAGGTAGAAATGGTTGAGTTTATAATCCATTGTAATCATAACATGTAATCATGTCTTTTCGGGTAGGCTAAAAAATTTAAAAATTAGCGTGGCTCATACACTAATGCTAATGTTTTCTCTTGGTGGGCTCCTTTGTCTCCATACCCAACATGGCTCCATCTTGATGGAGTTTCTTCTGCTCTCCTATTTGGGCAATCAGTGCCTCAATGTCTTTGTTTCTCTGATGAGGTTCTGTTTTCTGAATGGCAAGTTTAGACTTTAAATCTTCCACCTGAATTATTACAAGAGAGATTTGGTAATTAAGTTCTAACAAGATTTAAATGATATTAAAAACAGTCAGTTAAAAGGAAACGCAGCCTTGGGCTTTGTTGTAAATTTGTATAATTATTTTTAGTCCTCTAGAGGATGCATAATTATGTTTCTGTATTTATAAAAATACTGCCTCTGAGGCACCAAAATGAATTTTACAGTATACTAATTTGCATATTAATGTTACTCTTTGTATGTCAAAATTTCTTTGACTAAAAAAAAAAAAAGAGCGATTTTCTAGGAAATTTTCAAAGTAACCATGAAGACTAAAGCCTTTTGATTGGTAAGTCTGGAAAAACCACTGCTCAGGGAGAAAGTTTGTCTAAGAAAAAAAAGAAACTTAAGAAGGCAAACATATTACACTAAACCTCAAGTTTAACTTTATCTGAACTTGGAAAGGGTGATATGGCTAGGAATACGACCCAACAGCATTTATTGAGTACCTTCTATGCTCTGAGATCTAGTCACTTCACCTATGTATTAAGTCAGCTTCCCATTACTGTAATAAAATACTTGAGATAACCAACTTAAAAAGAGATAAGGTTTGTTTTGCATCACTGTTTTAGTGGTTTCCATCCATGACTGATTGGCCCTGTTGCTCTGGGCCTGTAGTGAGGCAGCTCCTCATGGTGAGGAGCATGTGGTAGAGGAAACTGCTCACCTCATGGTGGCTAGGAAGCAGAGAGAGAGGGAAAGGAGTTAGATTCTGACTATGCCTTTTGAGGTACACCCCAAACCTCTCTCTAGGGCCTCCCTCTTAAAGGTTCTACCACCTCCTTAAAGGACCAAGCTAGGGAGCAAGTCTTCAACACATGGGCTTTTGAGGAACATTCTAGATCCAAACTACAGCCGCCTGCATCATGCAATGGTCATAGAAGCCACTACTGTTATTTATTTTTCCCATTCAAACATGGGGAAACTGAGGAATAGAGAGATTAAGTTAATGGCTCAAGATCACACATCCAGCATTTTAACCTAGGCAGTTTGATGCTAGGACCTTCACTTTATTGATTAATTAATAATCAGCTAATATATTATCTATATTGTCCTCAGGACAGAAGCTTAAGGCAGCCTCTGTGTTGTGAGAGAGAAACCACTTTCCCAGAAAACTCGTGGCCGGAAGGGAAGGCTCAGAGTCACTGTTGGGCCTGGGCCACTCATGCCGTGTTTGAGAAACCACAAATGGCCAAACTCATCCAGAGAGGTTTGGATTTGTTGTTGTTTGGCTTGGTTTTTGGTTCCAAGAACTACAATGAGAGTTCTACTTCAAGGTCCTAGTTTGTGCCCTTTTATTATGTAGTAAAGGAAGAGCACTCAATATTGGTTTCTATGTTTCTGGGGCTCTCCATTTCCACCAGCAACACCCCATCCCCACAAGGACCTCCCGGCACCCTTCAGCTGGCTGTCCTTCACCATCTACAAGGAGATTAGTCAGTAAGAGAAACATGAGATTACAACGCTTTCAACCCTTTAGAGTTCCCTACAAGAAAAAAGGCCCCTGTCAGGACTTTTTGCCTTTTCTTTCTTTCTTTCTTTGGTACTAGAAATAGAACTCAGGGGCATTCTACCTCCAAGATACCCCCTCCCTCCAGCTCTTTTTTATTTTTTATTTTGAAATAGAGTCTCACTCAGTTGCTGAGGCTAGCCTCAAATCTGTGATTCTCCTGTCTCAGCCTCCCAAGTACTGGGATTACAGGCATGTGCCACCAAGCCTGGCTCCTTTTGCCTTTTAATGGAAGGCTAGCAAAATATTCTAGATCAATGGAAATATATGTTTTAAGGCAAGAATGACACAGTGGAGTGGTCTATGTTGTACTTTATGTCTAAATCTAAGGTCTCGCTAAGAAGTAGGAAGGTATCTTAGCTCAAGTCCCCAGTGTGCTACACACTCATTCCTACATGACCCTAGCAGGGTTACTTAACCTCCCAATCTCAGTAATCTACTCTGTACAAACAGTATTGACATTTACCTTGGAATAGTGGGGATTCTAGGAATGTGCCAGGCAAAGTGAGAAGCTGCCCAATCTATGTTCCGTCCCTTCCTTTTCTCCCCTGGAGCCCATGTGAAAAGGGCCCTTTGTGCAGAGTTGTGCCCATTACAAACCCATTTTCTAACCTCGTTCCCATCACTTACTGCATCATGTTTTATTTTTATTTGTATAAGAGGAAATAGAAGTCTAGGATTAGCTAGAATGGCCTGGTTTTGGGCTTAGTTATACTGCTCCCCCAGCTGCGAGTTCTTAAGGTCCTACTGTTAGGGCGACCGACTGTCCTAGTTTGCCTGGGATAGACCAATTTCCAGAACGAGGACTGCAGTACTAAAACTAGGAAAGCCTCAGGCAAACTGGGACAAGTCGGCACCCTCCCTACCAAATGCACTACGCCCTACCTAAGATACAGGGTTCACTGCTTTTCTCAAGTAAGTAGCCCTGGAATCTCATGCTGCCTCTCAGGATGGGGAGGTAAGAATAGGGGGAGACTTTATTTCAGCTGTCAGGAAGAGGGACTCCTGAACCTGATTCAAAATTGCTGACTTATGACTGGGCATTTTAATTTCATTAAAGTGCCAAAGATCTTATTTTGGTGTGTGTGTGTGTGTGTGTGTGTGTGTGTGTGTGTGTGTGTGTGTGTGTGTGTGTGTGTTTGGAATCAGTCATTATTTTTGGCCATACAGAGTTCAGAAAAGATGTAAGGATTTCTTTTTTTTTCTTTTTTTCGGTACTGGGGATGGAACCCAAAGGCATTCTACCTCCGAGCTACACCCCCAGCACTATTATTTATTCTTTATTTTGAAACAGGGTCTCACTAAGTTGTGGAGGGCCTCACTAAGTAGCTGAGGCTGGCCATGAACCGGGATCCTCCAGTCTCAGCCTCCCGAATGCTGAGATTACAAGCGTGCGCCACCACGCCCGGCTAGATGTAAGGATTTCTGAGTCAAACTTTTCCGTATATTTGACTAACTTGCCTCTTTTTGCAAAATTAACATTTGGTTGTTAAAATAGACAAATTGTTCCAGCACTAGTAAGAGTGTTTTGTCTGTGCTGCTTTCCCTGGTTTTAGTGATCTTCCTGATCTCTGCAATTGTGAACAACTTCTCATGTCGCAGATGGGGAGCTTCTGGTACAAAAGGGCCCACTTTGTGCCACGGGAGTCCCAGACAGGAAAATAGGCTTATTAGCCTTGTGGCTTCTAAAGATCCTGGAGAAAGTTAGGAATTGCTTATAAACACTTGGCCTCTTTATATGTGAAGTATAAAACTCTGATCAGCCAACGGCTTAGAGTTTTTATAACTGTTTTTCACATCTCTCCATTTTCTGGGGCAGTTCTCTCTGCAGACAGACAGCCCAGTGAGGCTGGTTAGGGGAGAGACTTGAATGAGGGACGGTTATGCTGTCCTAGTTATTTCTGCCAGTGTTTTAGGTAATTTCACATGTACTCTGTGCCTCAAGGCAGTCCAGATAATGATGCAAGTTTCCATGGGAGGAACAGAAAGCAAACTGGAAGTAGACGATTTCAGCCAATTCTCTACAATCAATATTTAAACAGTTCCTATTTACACATATCCAACTGGGGTCCCCGATGTTGGACTCGTGGCCTATGTCATTTGCTGACTTGAAAGATTTGTGTAAAGAAAATTCTAGGCATCAACTATAAAGATGAAGATACATAAAACGCAGTCAGGGAAGGCTTTGATTTTTCAGAAATACATTAGGAAGAAATTGATGTTGTGCGATTGATCAATACAGCAAGAGCCATGCATCCTTCTTCACCCCCTGATTAAACCTGCTGAGATGGGTCTAGAAAACCAATCTATTTCCAACCACTCAGTGTTAGAAAATCTTTCTTTCCCAGTCCTGAGCAGGTCTCTGTCAAGCTTGGACAATGTTCCATATGCCCCAGGACTATCTCTATTCAGGACAGGGCCATCTTGGGGTAATAGATCATCGGAGCTCCAGGCTGGGTGATACATTGCTCCAATGTGTCAGAACAACAGCTGGCCCAGTTTCTCTATCCTGGGAGCCCAGCACCAGCTGACTACGATGATGGATTGCAAGCATGGTACAGCCTATCGCTGTAATACATCAAGTCAGAGCACTTATTTGAAGGTGAATTAGTCAAAAGATGGAGTTCTTGCAAGCTCCAAACCCAAGGAAAGGACTCCTGTTTAATTATAGAAGGAAAGACAAAGTAGCTGGCATGAGGCTCAGTGACTGTCAAATGTGGGGCTCTTTCTAAG
This sequence comes from Graphiurus murinus, assembly GCA_004027655.1. Taxonomy (NCBI): domain Eukaryota; kingdom Metazoa; phylum Chordata; class Mammalia; order Rodentia; family Gliridae; genus Graphiurus; species Graphiurus murinus. Next base: position 6,666 of record PVLC010044572.1, on the reverse strand, counting down.
ATGTAATTCATGTGAAGGGAGCATCATCACCAGCTGAAGCGTTCTCGTTGATCTGCACTTTTCAGCTGCAGTTCACATCTTCCATCAGCACCACCACCTCTGCCAGAGTAGCTGACCACAGCTCCAATGTCCATTTTCCATGGGCCTTTATAGAGATTTGCTAAATCCATCTCTACTATGAATAATCAGACGTCCTCTCCCCATGTCCAAGTACTCTTTCAGTCTCTTCCTCCTTCCCATAACCCTTTGCTCCAAAACCACATAGAAAAGAATGAGACGATAGAAGGATAGAGTCTATGCCGCTCTGTCTCTAATGAGCTGGTGGAGCTCTTTGAAAAGAAAATAATAATGATAATGATGATGATGGTACTGAGGATTGGACCCATGGGCATTCTACCTCTGAGCTCCACCCCCAGCCCTATTTTTATTTTTATGTATGTATGTATGTATTTTTGTGGTACTGGGGACTGAACCCAGAGGCATTCTACCTCTGAGCTCCACCCCCAGCCCAAGTTTTTATTCCTTATTTTGAAACAGGGTCTAAGTTGCAGAGGGCCTCACTAAGTAGCTGAGGCTGACTGCGAACCTGGATCCTCCCATCTCAGCCTCCCAAGTACTGGGATTACAAGCACGTACCACCACGCCCGGCTTTATTTTTCTTTTTGTAATTTTGAAACAAGGTCTTGCTAATTTTCTGCAAACTAGCCTCAAGCCTGAGATCCTCCTGTCTCAGCCTCCCAAGTACCCTTTGGTATTAATTAACTCAACTATTCATTCAGTAAGTTAAAATGTTTCAGTTGCATATAATTTTTAAAATGCAAGGGTTAAAAAGCAAGGATATGTTTTATCTCACATAGTGGAATGCCCAGAAGAGGCAATTCCAGGATAGAGTAACTCAGTAGCTCAAGGACACCATCAAAGATCCAGGTCCTTTCCTTCCTATGACCTGTCACCTGGCTTTTGTTTTTAGGCATATAACTTTGTGGTTGCAAAATGGTTGCTGCAGTTCTAGCCCTCCCATGTAGATAGAGTAGCACTGATTGGAGGAAGAGACAGAAGAAAATACATTTCTCCGTGTTCTTAAGAGTAAAAAAAACTTTCTCGGAAGCCCATAACATAATTCTGTTCAGAATCATGTCCTTTTACCATGTCCAAACCATCACTGATAAGAATCAGACCACTACCACTAGCAGGTTAGAGCCTGCCCCTCCATCTCTCTACTTCCAAGGACATAACTGAGGATGAATAAAATTAAGATTTCAAGAAGAATAATAAGAAGAAGGGAGCTTGACGTGGTGGCATGCACTTATAATCCCAGTACTTGGGAGGCTGGGACAGAAGGATCGCAGGTTCGAGACCAGACTCAGCAAGTAGTGAAATTCTCAGCAACCTAGCGAGACCCTGTTTCAAAATAAAAGTAAAAAGGGCTGAGGATGTGGTTCCAAAGTAGAATGCCCCTGGGTTCAATCCCTGGTACCACAAAAACAAAACCAAACAAAGTAAAACAAAATACCCTAAAACTAAAACAGAGGAGGTGAGCATTTGGTGCCTGGAACTGGATGGTGTCTGTCACAGCCCTTGAAGATCAGGGAAAGCCTTTATGTAGCTCCTTGGCAGCCACTGGAGGGCAAGTTTTGTTGGAAAGATCCTTTTTCATGAACAAAGAACTTATTCTACCAGTTTCTGCACAGCCCCAGCTGTCAGCTCTCTGAAGAAGAAAACTGCCCTCCGATGAGTGGTGATACCAACTGTGAGAAGCAGTCACTTTGCTCTAGTTCAGTCATCTATAAAATGGGGATAACTAAGCTCACCTAACATATGGTTCTCAGAAAGAAAAATATTAGCAAGGAATTGAAAAATTATGATGTAAAGTCCTATTTTTCATTAGTAGCCAGGAAAGTAGCAAGAAAAAGAGAGTTACTGTTGATAAGCTAGGAATTAGTGACCTTGGTCCCTCCAAGAGGGGTTCCAAGCACTGTGGCATCTGAAGGGAATTAGAGATAAGTCAGGGGCCCACGTCCCTTCTGTCTTACCATTCCACCTTTATGTAGTGTGTTTTATGTAGTGTGTTAATCTTACCAACATAGCCTAGGGTGGCAGCTACCACATCCAGCGAATGGTAAAGAAGAGGAAAGGCCACACTCTTTCTTTTCAAGGGTTAGTCTGTAAATTGCATCATCAAGTTCTCTCACATCTTGCTGGCCAGAACTTATACACATTGCCATCTTGCCTTGAAAGAGAGGATGGAGAATACAGTCATTTTTTCTTTTTTTCTGGGTGGCCACGATCCTGTGAAAACCTAAAAGTTCTACATCTTTGAGATAGAAAGGTAAAAGTGATACTGGGGGCCAGCTGGCAGCCTCTGCCACACCCATTCCAGTTCAAAATAATGAGGCTTCGAGAGAAACAGCCCAAGAGAGAAGAAAAGCCCACTCTCCTCCTGCTTCTCTTTCAATAGCTCCTAACTATAGCACACAAACCTGGGCGACAGGACTCCTTTTCATCTTGAGTCCAAATAAAGTCCTTTGCAGAATCCATTCCATTCTGTATTTAGAATGATGGAAACATCCTACTCTTCTAACACGATGTTAACATCAAAGGGAGATTATTTCTAAATGGTAAGAGTCAAACATTTGCCAGGGGACAGGGCAGAATGCTCTTGGAACTGAGCTGGCAGGACATGAGGGTGTTTGAGAAATGGGAAGCAACTGCTAGCCCTTCCTCTTTTAATTGCTCCCAGGCAGCGAAAAAGTGGAAGTTAGGGTTCTTCCCAGATCATGGGCAACCAATCGTCCTATTTGAAGGCCAATAGGGCACTATTCTTGGGTCACAGAACTCTCAAGTTCCAGTATGATTTGCACTTTGTAGAAGATTTAGAAGTCCTGGTAAAAGGCTGCCCACCCTGACACTGGCCCACCAGCCCAGGCGGCAGGATTAACGCAGAGGGTCTAAAGAAGATATTGTCAGTTCCCTTTGAGGCAGATGTCACTTACATTTCTGTGCCCAACAGGAAGAATGACACAGAACAACACAAGTAAGAACCAGTGGGGTCCAAATCACTAGGGGCCCTTACAGACACTTTATACAGACGAACAAAAGCGATTGCTGTAAGTAATGCAGATTTAGCTGTGAATGTCGCTTGGCATGTCCTTAGCAGCAGCAACACGTTGCCTTATTGTTGTTGGAGATCTTGCAGGCGAGGTGAAGCAGGGGAAGAGACAAAAGAGATACAGAATCAGGCTGATGACTATTAGAGTTGCTATGTTTGGCTCATAAAGACACGGCACATATGGGCCAAGCGTGGAAGTACACAAAGTAAGGCTGGAGATGCCGGGTTATCGGCAAGGAGGGAGAGAAGATGGCAATTATCTAAGTGATTTCACCCTCTCTGGCTATCTTTTAGGGCACCATTATGAATACTAAATGAAGTTCCATAAGACACCCATAGTTTTCCCCTCTTCTCATCAGTTCATATTTTAGTCAGGGACTCATGAAGAATAAATATTATGCCAAGGTACGAAACAATTATTGTGAAAATGAGAAACCCTCCACCCTAGGTCATTTGCTGCATTTCTAGAGGAATGATATAAATGGGTCGTGCCTGAGCTTTAATCATACCTGCGGGTGTATTTCTCATCACTGAGCTGCATCTTGCCTGCCTGGGAGTCAGTCCTGCTGATGTGACTATTTTGGGATTGAGTGTCAGCCCTTCCTGTCTTTCCAGGGCACATATGAAATTTAATGGGAACATAAAGACTCTTGGAAGATAAGGGTGCGTGCTGCTGCTGTTACTTCCAAAGGAGAAGATAGGCTGATAAAATCGAGGTGAGCCTTCCTGAGGGCGCTCCATCTCTCCCTCCCTCTCTTCTCCTCCCATATTTAAAGGGCATTGACATGTATCAGACACTGGGGAGACAGAGTGGAATAAACTGTAGTTCACGTCCTCAGCATGCTCTGTGAATGGAGAAAAATGGACCTAGAAAGAAACACAGGACAGGGCACTGGGTGCAGGGAGAAGTAGCCTTGTGCAGAATGTTCTGACGGCACACAGGAAGGAGACGGTGGCTGAACCAATTTCCCCAGGAGGGAGGATTGACTAGGATCTTGCAGCACAAGTAGGAATCTTCTGGGTAACTAAGGAGTCAGAGTCCCCTTCTGGGAAGGAGGGATGGCAATAAAAAGGTTAAGAGGCTTGAAATAAGTGGGAAGTGTTTAGAGAACATGGAGAATTATGAACCCAGGCTGGACATGAAGGGAAGAGAAGCTGAAAACGAGGTTAGAAAGGAATCTAGAGGCTCTGCTAAGATGTCAGTTATTATTACTCTTTTCATCTCATAGGTTATGATAGGTGAGCCGTGTATGGTGGTGCACACCTGTAATCCAAGTGCTTGGGGAGGCTGAGACAGGAGGATCACAGGTTCGAGGCCAACCTCAGCAACTTATAGGTGACAGGATTGTGGTGAAGGGGGACTGAGTGTGGACAGAGTCCCTAGCAAAGGCAAGAGCAGGCCGTTGCCCCATTCCCATCCTATCCTGTGAGAAATCTTAGCAAACAAAAAAGTGGGGGTTCACTGAGGACAGACCAGCATGATCATGGCACACCTTTTTCTAGACAAAGAAATCTAAACTGGGTCCTGGTAGAAGGCTGCTGTCCTGACGACCCAGACAGGAGTTGCTGTACACATCAGCCGGGGTCCAGCAGGAAGTGGAATCTGCTCCAAGTGGTTCAGGTGAAGAGACTGGTACAAAGGGACTTCCTCTGAGGTGTGGGCAGGCAAGGGATATTGAGGCATTCAGAGAGTAGCAACAGCAGGAACTACTTTTTGGGCTGAAGAGGAAGGGAAGGATGTCTTTAACAGAGTCCAGTGAGAGTAGGACCTCTCCCAGGGGCTGTAGTCATGGAAAGAAAGTATTACGTTCTCCTCCTCCTCCTCTTCTTCCTCCTCCTCCTCCTTCCCCCTCCCCCTCCTCCTTCTCCCCCCTCCCTCCTCCTCCTTCTTTTCCTTCTTCACCTTCTCTTTCTCCTTCTCCATCTTCTTCTCTATGGTACTAGGGATTAAAACCAGGGGCATTCTACCTCTCAGCTACACCCCGAGTCCTTTTCATTTTTTATTTTGAAACAGGATCTTGCTATATTGTTGAGAGTCTTGCTAAGTTGCTGAAGCTGGTCTCAAACCTGCCATCCTCCAGTCTCAGCCTCCCAAATACTGGGATTATAGGCATGAGCCACCATGCCCAACTCTGTTACATTCTTAGTACCAGGGTCATGACCCAAAGCAGGAAGAGAGTGAGAGAGAAAAACCTCACCTCTTTTGTACTCATTCATTTATTCATTAATTTCAGTGCTGGGAATCAAACCCAGGGTCTCGCACGTGGTCCTTCTCCAGGTCTTCCATCCCCTGCTGGTACATCCACTGGCCAAACCCAACCAGAGTTGGGAAAAGAAAGTCCAGGTGAAACAGCTCATAGGTTCCTCCCAGGATCTAGAGAAGGGCAAGGAAGCATGAAGAACAGAACTGAGTTGAGAGTGGGAGAAATTAGAGAACAACAGGTCCACTATAATTCATTACACATCTGTTCTTTTCCTGAAAGACCCTCAGAGATAGGGAATTGATTCACCTGGTCATCTTGGTCCTTTTGCTTTTGTTGTCAATGAATCCTATGCCATATCTGCTTTAAATCTTTTTGTTTGACTAGCTACTTTGAGAAACTGATGAAAACAATGTACTCTCTCTCCAGGAAAAAAAAAAAAAAACCACATATGGATGAAATTTGCATTCAATTGTTACATCCTCTAGAATATTACTACTCGGACTAGGCACGGACCAGTAGAATCAGCCTCACTTGGGAGCTTAGAAAGGCAGGCTCTATGCACATTCAAGTTTGAGAAGCTCTGAGGTAGGAGTCAGTGGGACCCATCTTAATTGTGGCTGGTCAAGGGAATGTGGCTGCACCAGTTAGGATGCAGGTTCAGCTGCCAGTAGGAGAAAGTGCAACCGAATGGTAGCTTAAACAAACAGGAGCACCATTTCCCCCATGTAATATGAAATCTAGGGATAAACCAGTCCAGGGCCATTCTCCATCTACATTTCCACTTGGCCACCTGCAGACCATGGCCTTTGTCCTCATGGTTGTCTGATGGGTCCTAGAATACGAGGCATCGTCTTTACATTCTAGGCAAGGGGGAAAAGGAGCAAACACACTGGGACCTTGTCAAGATCATCCCCAGAGCTTCCTCCCAGACACTTGCAGTGGCCATGATTTGGTAGCTGCCCCTAGCTGCAAGAGAGGCTGCAGGGTAGAGTGCTTTATTTAGCCAGAAATAAGAGGGGGTGGGGTGGGGGGGAATGGATATTAGGAGGTAATTATCTGAATCTGTCATCATATACAGTGAGAGAAATTGTTCTGAAAGAAAATCTCTGTCATTCCATTTGGCATCACTGATGAGAACTATTACATGCACTCTGTACTTTGGAGTCTCCTTTTGTAAAATAAGGTGAATTGAGAACTTCTTAGTGGGGGCAAAACATAATTATAGAAATAGACAAGTAGGAGGTTAAAAATTAAAAACTGGTGAACTGGGGCTACCATTATGCATAATTGATAGTAATTATTTCTTTGATATTTAAAATGAAGCATATTTTTTCCTGTAAAGAAACAACTGCC
>PVLC010044571.1:0-12120 GCA_004027655.1 Graphiurus murinus | reverse complement strand
TTTTTTTTTTTTTTTTGCGGTACTGGGGATTGAACTCAGGGGCGTTCTACCTCCGAGCTATACCCCCAGCCCTATTTTTTATTCTTTATTTTGAAACCGAGTCTCACTAAGTTGCGGAGTGCCTCACTAGGTAGCTGAGGCTGGCCGTGAACCCGGATCCTCCGGTCTCAGCCTCCCGAATGCTGGGATTACAAGCGTGTGCCACCACACCCGGCTAGGGCCTCTTTTTTATTTTGGGGGGAACTAGGGATTGAACCCCAATACAACCTTGGCCCACTTTATTTTTTATTTTGAAACAGGGTCTTGCTAGGTTTTTGAGGGCTTAATGTTGCTGAGGCTGGCCTCGAACTTGTGATCCTCCTGTCTTAGCCTCCCAAGAACTGGAATTCCAGGCGTGCACCACCATGCCCAGCTCCAAGACCTCTTGTATGCTCAGCAAGTACTGCATATACATTATAAATACATTATATAATGTGTAATATAATGTAATACATAATATATAATATAGAGAGCATATATGATATATATGTATATATCATTTTATATACATATACTATATGCTATATATTATATATTATATATGCTATATATGTGTGTATATATATATAATTTTTATATACATATATAATTTTTTTTTTTTTTTGGTTCTGAGGACTAAACACAGGGGCATTTATCTCTATGCTACACCAGCAGCCCTGTTTTATTTTATTTTATTTTTTTGGAGGTACTGGGGATTGAACTCAGGGGCATTCTACCTCTGAGCTACGTCCCCAGCCCTATTTTTGATTCTTTATTTTGAAACAGGGTCTCACTAAGTTGTGGAGTGCCTCACTAGGTAGCTGAGGCTGGCCGCAAACTTGCGATCCTCCAGTCTCAGCCTCCCAAATGCTGAGATTACAAGTGTGCGCCACCACACCTGGCTTGCCTATGTTTTAATTTAAATTTTCTGTTATAAGCACAGTCGTACCTTGCTTCATGGTGGGGATGCTTGTTGAGAAAATACTTTATCAGATGATTTTGTGGCTGAGCAGACATCACAGAGTGTGTTCACACAAAGTGAGGCAGTGCCCACGTCACTCGGCAATAAAAGTCTTACAAGACGATTGTGTGTGTCGTTGGTCCAGAATACCAATCACTATACAGCCCGTGACCATTGTTAAACTCCAAGGAAAAGCTGGACGGGTCATCCCAGTACTTGGGAGGCTGAGACAGGAGGATCACAGGTTCGAGGCCAGCCTCATCAGCATAGTGAGACTCTCAGCAACCTAGAGGGACCTTGTTTCAAAATAATAAAAGAGCTGGGTGTGTAGCTCAGACGTAGAATGCCCCTGAGTTCAGTCCCTAGTACCACAAAAATAAAAATTAAAAATTAAATAGGGCTGGGGATGTAGCTCAGAGATAAAACACTCCTGCGTTTGATCCCCAAAAATTACCACCCCAAAATTAATGAATTAATTAATTACTTAAAATTTCCAACCAAAAATTGATTTTTGAAACTGACAATCCCCCATACTTAGAAAGTCATGGGCTTAAGTCGTGAAGAAGTCTCCCAAACTCAACTTGGCTTGTTGTTAAACCTCTAGATTCAAGGAAGATTTTTTCCGGAGCGGGGAGATCGGAGGACACTGTAAACTTGACCTTCAGGCGTTGATGTCTGAAGGTCAGCGCAAAAGCCCACTGCAGTCTTGGTAATGTTGTTGTTATCATTGTTATTATTATTATTACTATTTTAAACATGTGTCTCTAAGATATTTGCCTGTATTTTTTTTTTTTCTTTTTGTACTTGTAGATTTGGGGAGGGATTGAAACATGGAGAATGTTACTTAGTTTGTAGATAATTAATTTAACCTAGGTGTTACTTAATTTCACCTAGTTGTTACTTAATGTCATCTAGGTGTTACTTAATGGCCTGGGCTAGAGCCGTCCTGTAACCACTGCTGGTCATAGAGGAACCCTTGGTTGTATCTGAATTGGAAACATTGTTTATAAAGTGTTAGAAGCCTGGTGCCGTGCTTGTAATGCGAGTACTCGGGAGGCTGAGACAGTAGGGTCGCAGGTTCGCAGCCAGCCTCAGATACTTAGTGAGGCCCTGTTTAAAAAAAAAAAAAGAGCTGGGGGTGTATCTTGGAGGTAGTATGCCCCTGGGATCAATCCCCAGTACCACAATAAATAAATAAATGAATAAATAAATATTGTATCATGTCTTCTATTTATTTGTTTGCTTATTTATTTATGTATTTATTTATTTACTTATTTAGTGGTGCTGGGGATTGAACCCAGCAGGGGAACACATTTTTCTTTAAAAAAAAAAAAGCACATATGTTAAAATAGATAAGAAGCATACGAAAATGTGCACAGTTTGCATTATGGAAAAAAAAAAAAAAAGAATCCTCCACATAACTCTTTTCTGGGTAAAAATAGAGTGTCACCAGATCACCAGTACCCAGCTCCGCCCAGGGCCTACCCCTTCCCTCAAAAGCAACTTTTACCACCACTGGTCAGCTTTTGCAACTTTAAAACTGCTCGGTGTTTTGTGTTTTCTTTTAACAATTTTAGACTCATGGAAGTTTAAAAATAGCACTGAGAAGTCTCCATTGTGCTGTTACCCAGCTTCCTGTGGTGACTCTGTCTCCTGTCCCCGGAGCACAAGACCAAAGCTGGGAAGCTGATATTTGTCCAGGATGGCTGACTAAGCCAGTGCTTCCGTGCACGCATTAAAAAATCCTTTAAGCCTGGAGCCGAGGCACACGCCTGTCATCCCAGTACCTGGGAGGCTGAGACAGGAGGATCACAGTTTTGAGGCCAGCCTCAGCCACTTCGCGAGACTCTCAGCAACCCAGTGAGACCCCATTTCAAAGCAAAAAAATAAAAAGGGCTGGGGGTGTGTATTGGAGGTCAAACGCCCCCGGTTCAAGCCCCTGTACCCCCCCCCCAACATGCACACACAAAGTTTAGTGTATAGCTGGGCATGGTGGCACACACCTGTCGTCCCAGTACTTGGGAGGCTGAGACAGGAGGATCCCAGGTTTCAGATAGTCAGGACACAGAATTATTCTGGCACCCAAGAAACTCCAGCTCCTCCTTTCTGGTACATTGGCTATTCTTAGGTAGGTTTAATTTGTTAGGTCAAACATGCATGCTAGGCAAGCTTTGTTTACTTATTTATTATTTATTTATTTATGTATGTATGTATGTATTTATTTATTTATTTATTTATTTATTTATTTATTTATTTATTTATTTATTTTGGTACCAAGGATTGAATCCAGGGGCATTCTATCCCCAAGCTATACCCCCAGCCCTAATTTTTAAATTTTTATTTTATTATTTATTTATTTATTTATTTATTTGCGGTACTGGGGATTGAACTCAGGGGCATTCTACCTCCGAGCTACACCCCCAGCCCTATTTTTTATTCTTTATTTTGAAACCGAGTCTCACTAAGTTGTGGAATGCCTCACTAGGTAGCTGAGGCTGGCCTCGAACCCGGATCCTCCGGTCTCAGCCTCCTGAATGCTGGGATTACAAGCGTGAGCCACCACACCCGGCTTATTTATTTATTTATTTATTTATTTTTTTTTTTTTTTGTGATACTGAGGATGGAACCCAGGGGCATTTTACCTCCAAGCTACACACCCCCAGCCCTATTTTTTTCATTCTTTCTTTGGAAACAGGGTCTCACTACGTTGCAGAGTACCTCACTAAGTAGCTGAGGCTGGTCTCGAACCCGGATCCTCCGGTCTCAGCCTCCCAAGTACTGGGATGACAAGTGTGGGCCACCACACCCGGCTTAGATAAAATTGTAAAATCGTTTTTTGTTACAGTCTCAACATTAATGTCGATATCAAATTACATAAATGGCAGTAAGTTTGAGAAGCTGCATGGCCCCAGGAGTGTCTCCATGGGCTAGAAACAAAGTCTCCATGACGAACAGATCCTTGGTTACTTTGCTGCAACAGAGCTTGGAAGAATCGCTAGAGTCACTTTGAAGTTCACATCCCACTTGGTCATTTCAGGTTTGCTGAGCTACAAAGCTATACGCAGCTCAACTTCAGACCGCTGGAAGATGCTCACTGTGACATTGTTATCGAAAAACCAACGTATTTCATGAAACTAGATGCAGGTGAGAGGCTAATGTGTCTTATTTATATGTTGGTTCATAAAGTTTCATTCTATTTGGATAGATGTCTATAGTAATTTTCTATAATTTTTTTTTTTTTCAGTACTGAGGATTGAGCCCGGGGTCATTCTACCTCTGAGCTACTCCCCCAGCCCTATTTTATCTTTTTTATTTGGAAACAGGGTCTCACTAAGTTGCTGAGGGCCTCACGAAGTAGCTGAGGCTGGCCTCCAACCTGTGGTCCTCCTGTCTCAGCCTCCTAAATACTGGGATTACAAGCTTGCGCCACGGTGCCCGGCTCCTTTTTTTATTTTTTATTTTGAAATAGAGTCTCAGTAAGTTACAGAGGCTGGCCTTGAACCCATGATCTTCCTGTCCCAAGCTCCCAAATACTGGGATTATAGGTGTGTGCCACCACATCCAACTGGCTGAATTGAGTTTTTAAAAAATAAATGATTAGAGTCGGGTGTGGTGACGCACGCTTGTAATCCCAGTACTTGGGAGGCTGAGACCAGAGGATCCGGGTTCACGGCCAGCCTCAGCTACCTAGTGAGGCCCTCTGCAACTTAGTGAGACCCTGTTTCAAAATAAAGAATAAAAAATAGGGCTGAGGGTGTAGCTCAGAGGTAGAATGCCCCTGAGTTCAATCCCCAGTACTGAAAAAAATAAATAAAGAAATAAAACAAATGATTAGATAGAGTAACAAGCCGGGTATGGTGGTGCACTCCTGTAATCTCAGTACTTAGGAGACTGAGACAGGAGGATTGCAGGTTCGAGGCCAGCCCTGGCAAATAGTAAGGCTCTTTCTCATCAACCTAGTTAGACCCTGCTTCAAAATTAAAATAAAATAATAAAAAGAAAATAAAATTGTGCTGGGGGCGTAGTTTGGAGGTAGAATGCTCCTGATCTCAATTTTCTATGCCACAAAAGAAGGAAGGAATAAAAAAGAAATGATTAGGAGTCATGAGCCGGGTGTAGTGGTGTACACCTATAATCTCAGTACTTGGGAGGCTAAGGCAGGAGGATTGCAGGTTCGAGGCCAGCCTCAGCAACTTAGTGAGACCCTCAGCAACTTAGCAAGACTCTATTTCAAAAACAAAAAACAAAACCCCTTTTTAGAGTTGGGGATGCAGCTCAGGGGGAGAATAAAAAAGAAAAATGATTCGTTTTCATGATCAGAGCATGCTTCACCACCCCCTCCCTGCTGCAGTTCAATTTAACTGAAAATCCGTGGAGCCGTAAACCGACGGGGTTAAAGCTGTGGCCCCGGGGCCTCCTGGGGCTCGTCCACCTGGATTTCTTTTTCTGGCCTAGGTGTGAACATGTATCACCACTTCTGCGACTTCCTCAACCTGTACCTCACGCAGCACCTGAACAACTCCTTCAGCACGGACGTGTACATTGTGATGTGGGACACGGTGAGTAGGGGCGCCCTCCGCCGCCTTCCCCCGCCTCCGGCCTTGCTGATAAGGAGAGTTTCTCAAGATGCTCAGTCAGCTACAGGCCGGTATATACACGTCCGTCCGCCCGCGTGCTGTGATGCAGATCCAGACACAAAACCCAGAACGGTAGGAAGCGCCAATGGCAGGGTGTGTTTCATGCCCGTTGTAGGTTCATTCTTATCTTGGTAGCTTCTGTAGGCAGGTTTCCAAAATGGTATGCTGTAGCCGGGTGTGGTGCATGCACACCTGTCATCCCGGTCCTTGGGAGGCTGAGACGGGAGGATCACAGGCTCGAGGTCAGCCTCAGCAAGTAGGGAGACTCTCAGCAACCTAGTGAGACCCTGTTCCAAAATAAAGAATTAAAAACAGGGCTGGGGGTGTAGCTCGGAGGTAGAGTGCCCCTGGGTTCATTCCTCAGTACCACGATAAACAAACAAACAAACAAACAAACAAACAAACAAACCCAGTACTTGGGAGGCTACAACAGGAGGATCCCAGGTTCAAGGACATCCTCAGCAAGTAGTGAGACTCTCAGCAACCTAGCGAGACCCTGTTTCCAAATAAGAAATAAAATCGGGCTGGGGATGGAGCTCAGAGGTAGAATGCCCTTGGGTTCAATCACCAGAACCAAAAAAGAAGGAGGAGGAGAAGGAGAAGAAGAAAAGAAAATTTTATGTCATATAAAATACTTCTTTCAAAATTACTGAGAACTGGTTAAAAAACAAACAAACTTCCTTCTTTCAGTGTTTCTCCAATGTTGTCGCAGATAATTGAATTTGGGGGTGTGGAAGAGAAACTTTTCAAGGTGGTTTTTATTGACTAATGCAGGGTTTTTCTGAGAAGGGACCAGCCAGAATTGGTCTATTTTATTATTAAACTTTCCTTTCAAAAGTATCTTATTTTATCTTTAATATCCTACGTCAGACTTGTTAGAATCACTTTTTTTTTTTTTTTTTTTTGGTGGTACTAAGCATAGAACCCAGGGGCATTCTACCTCTAAACTACATCCCCAGCCCTATTTTACTCTTTTATTTGGAAACAGGGTCTCACTAGGTTGCTGAGGCTGGCCTCCATCCTGCGAGCCTCCTGTCTCAGCCTCCCAAGGACTGGAATGACGGGCACGACACCACACCTGGGCTCATGATCTCGTTTAATGCTAGAGGGCGGCTCAGGCAGCTTGGTCTGTCCTAACTCATGTGTCCCATCCCCAGAGCTTGTACGGCTACGGGGACCTGTTCTCAGACACGTGGAAAGCTTTTACCGACTACGACGTCATCCATTTGAAGACGTACGATTCCAAACGGGTACGGGCAACTTGACTGGCACGGCCGTGAGTAGCGGGGCTGTGTGGATGACTCCCTCGTGAAGTAAATCTGGACTGTGTGTCTCTGGTAGCTCTTACCATTGATTTCTGCCTTGTTGGTTTCCTTTGCTGCCACTAGAATTCTTGCTTTTATTGACCATGTAGATTTTAAAATCTCTTATTCTGTAACTTGTGTGTGTGTGTGTGTGTGTGTGTGTGTGTGTGTGTGTGTGGTATTAGGGAAATGAATCCAGCAACACCTCTAGCTCTATTATTATTCTTATTATTGTTATTATTATTATTTTTGCGGTACTGGGGATTGAACTCAGGGGCATTCTACCTCCGAGCTACACCCCCAGCCCTATTTTTTATTCTTTATTTTGAAACCGAGTCTCACTAAGTTGTGGAGAGCCTCACTAGGTAGCTGAGGCTGGCTGCGAACCCTGTTCCTCCTGTCTCAGCCTCCCGAATGCTGGGATTACAAGCGTGCACCACCACGCCCGGCGTTATCATTATTATTGAAACAGGGTCTCACTAAGTTGCTGAGGGTCTCGCTAAGTTTCTGCAGCTGGACTTGAACCTGCCACCCCCCCTCCCCGTCTCCGCCTCCCAGGAACCAAGATTACAGGCTTGTGCCAACCACACCTGGCTTTTCTAAACATAGGAATCTTACTGTCTTTGAAACTGTTTGTGCTTCCAACAGTTTTTTTTTTTTTTTTTAATGCAAAATGGGTGCAAATGTATTCCCCAGATCACTCAGTGGTGTGTAGGCGTGCGGTGTGCTCCCGACAGTCCCCCCTTCTCAAAACGCCCCGGTTCGCCCGTCTCTTAGGTCTGCTTCAGAGAAGCGGTTTTCTCCCTGCTGCCCCGCATGCGGTACGGGCTGTTCTATAACACCCCTCTGGTAAGCGTGTTCCGGGGCCCGGGAGAGGCTGGGGAGCACCCTCCGGGATTGCGGGGGGAAAGAGGAGCTGTTGGGACACGAAGGCCGGCTCTTCTTGCAGATCTCCGGCTGTCGGAACACCGGCCTGTTCCGGGCTTTCTCCCAGCACCTGCTCCATCGACTCCACGTCACGCAGGACGGACCCCAGGTAACGCACGCGCTGCACCTTCTGAGGTGGGCTCAGGGTGTTCGTTCTTCATTTCTTTCTCTCTCTCTCTTTTTTTTTTTTTTTTTTTGGTGGAAAAAAATATAACCAGGAGACAGTGGTTTCCGGGTTATCCTTTTCTGATTTTCTGGCCCGTACTCATCTGATTCCGGCGTCAGCAAATGAAAGGATATGGCGAGATGTGGTTTTTCTCCTTTTCCCCATTTTCTTTGGCTGTGTCTCTGCATTTTCTCCCAAATTCCCATGTCTAAACCACACAACCCCTGCCCAAAACAAGCAAACAAAAATAACAACAACAAAAACCCCACTCTATCAATCAACAACCTAACCCAACCGTAGTGCCAGGAATAGGGTTTGCGACTCCAATGCCTAAGGCAGGTGCATTCTTTTTTTTTTTTTTTTTTTTTTTTTGGAGGTACTGGGAATTGAACTCAGGGGCATTCTACCTCCGAGCTACACCCCCAGCCCTATTTTTTATTCTTTATTTTGAAACCGAGTCTCACTAAGTTGCGGAGTGCCTCACTAGGTAGCTGAGGCTGGCCTCGAACCCGGATCCTCCGGTCTCAGCCTCCCAAATGCTGGGATTACAAGCGTGCGCCACCACACCCAGCTGCATTCTTTCTTTTAAGCATTGCACACTAACTGTACGTAGCCGCGGGAGATGGTATGATAGTTTGATACAGGATACAGCGGGTTGTGATCTCGTGATCGAAGCAGGGTGTTTGAGCCGGGCGTGGTGGCGCACGCTTGTAATCCCAGCATTCGGAAGGCTGAGACCAGAGGATCCGGGTTCGCGGCCAGCCTCAGCTACCTAGTGAGGCACTCCGCAACTTAGTGAGACCCTGTTTCAAAATAAAGAATAAAAAATAGGGCTGGAGGTGTAGCTCAGAAGTAGAATGCCCCTGGGTTCCATCCCTAGTACCGCGCGCGTGCACGTGCGCACACACACACACACACACACACACACACACACAAAAGCAGGGTATTTGGCCGTCCTTTACCTCAAATACTTACTGTGTGCTTCTGCAGGGAGGCTTCAAATCCCTTTCTCCTGGCTGTTTTGAAATCAACCATAAATTGTTGTAAAGTAACCTCACGCTGCTGTGGAACACTGGAACTCAACGGCCCTGTTTAACCTTAGTCTTTTGTCCCTGTTCACAAACTTCTCTTTCCTCCCCTCCCCAGCCCCTCCCAGCCTCTGGGCTCCACTCTGTTATTCTACTTCTGCCAGATCAACTTCTTTTGCCTCCACGGATGAGCAAGAAGGTGCTGAGTGAGTCCTTCTGCGCCTGACTTCTTTTCCTTACCAGCACTTCCTCCAGTCCCAGCCCTGGTGCCACACAGGCTGGGATTCTGTTCTTTTATATCGCCGAGTAATATTCCACCACTAGGCAAACATACCACGCTTTCCTTCCTTCCCTCCCTCCCTCCCTCCCTCCCTTCTTCCTTCCTTCCTTCCTTCCTTCCTTCCTTCCTTCCTTCCTTCCTTCCTTCCTTCCTTTCTTTCTTTCTTTCTTTCCACACTTTTATTCCCCGACAGTGGCAGGGGAACCCTGCTAAGAATGAAGCCTCCCATCAGTGTATCCTTTGAGACGATCACATTTTGGGTTTGGATGCTCATGATCCAGCAGCTCCTAGACAGCACGACTTTGCCTTTTCACTTTGATTACAGGATGGAAAAATTCGAGTTACCATTCTCGCCCGGAGCACAGAATACCGGAAAATACTAAACCAGAATGAGGTCAGTTTTTCAATATGCATTTTTTTCCCCAGTACTGGGGATTGAACCCCGGGGCATTCTACCTCTGGCTCCACCCCCCAGTTCTATTTTTGTCATCCTAAGGACTGGGATGACAGGCGGGAGCCACCGCACCCGGCTTAAAGAAGAACATTTGAAACCCAAAGGGAAATAAGACAGAAGAGAAGAAGGAAAAAGGGAATTCTCAACGTTTCTCCTTTTTTATTTCCAGCTTGTAAACGCACTAAAAACAGTGTCTACATTTGAAGTCAAGATTGTGGATTACAAGTATAAGTAAGTAAGGGGGAAATAGGGTCTCACCAAGTTGCTGAGGGTCTCACTACTTGCTAGGATGCAGAATGTCCCTGGGTTCAATCTCCAGCATATCTCTCTCTCTCTCTCTCTCTCTCTCTCTCTCTCTCTCTCTCTCTCTCTCTCTCTCAAATTATAGGTCTAATTTACCCTCCTAGCTCAAAATTATTCTCTGAGAATAGTTTGAGAGTCATAGAATATAATGAAATAACTTTTTAAAAATCTTACGAAAGCCGGCTGTGGTGGCACACGCCTGTAATCCCAGCACTTGGGAGGCTGAGATGGGAGGATCTCAGGTTCGGTTCTCGGGCAGCCCTCAGCAAGTAGTGAGACCCTCAGCAAGACCCTGCTTCAAAATAAAAGTTAAAAACATATGGCCGGCGGTGTAGCTCAGAGGTAGAATGCCTCTGGGTTCAATCCCCAGTAACATATACACACATACACACAAAAGAAAGAAAGAAAAGAAGAAAGAGCCGGGCGTGGTGGCGCATGCTTGTAATCCCAGTACTTGGGAGGCTGAGACTGGAGGATCCGGGTTCCCGGCCAGCCTCAGCTACCTAGTGAGGCTCTCCGCAACTTAGTGAGACTCTGTTTCCAAATAAAGAATAAAAAATAGGGCTGGGGGTATAGCTCGGAGGTAGAATGTCCCTGAGTTCAATCCCCAGTACCAAAAAAAAAAAAAAAAAAAAAAAAAAAAAGGAGGGAGGGAGGAAGGAAGGAAGGGTCTTATAAAATATTTACATTTCTTTTACAATTCTAAAGCAGTCAACAGAAAGCTTGGAAGGACAGAATAGGCTCTTCGTTTGCGGCAGGGGGCAATTCCTGTCGTTCCTAGAACCCTAATGCAGTAAAAAGTAGCACACGTTCCTGTCTGGAAAATGTCAGGGGGCTTCTGTCTTCTCAGGGAAGATCAAAAGAAAAGATCAAAAGGGAAAGTAAAAGCGCTTTTCTCCGCCGCCCCCCCTCCGGCCCTCCCGCACCATTGCTCTCCTGTTTCCCAAGTTTTATTTGCATGAGTAGTTTTTTCTTGTTGTCGTTGTTGTTAAGTGTGGAGACATCCCAGCATACAGGTGTCTAGTAGAGACAAGATCCCTGCAAGGAGTGTCAGCTTGGGGCGCTGCTCACCCGCTGATAGTCCATCTCCGGGGACTCCATCCTGGCCATCGCCCTGGAACGCGGCTCTGGAGAAGGCCTGGCTCCTGTCTCCAAGGCCACACTTAGATTAAGATCTATTCATCTTGTTTATTAAGGCATATTGTTGGGATAGAGGCCTGGCCTCTCTTGTCCTTTCGTACTGGGAGGGGCTAAGAAATAGAAACCGACCTGGATTACTCCGGTCTGAACTTAGATCACATAGGACTATTAATCATTGAACAAACGAACCATTAATAGCTAAATGCCGGACGCTAAATGCCAGAGAATGGCATTCGTAAATATGGCTACATGTACTGAGACCTACCATTATGGGGTTTTTTTTTTTTTGGTGGTGGTTGTTTTGGTGCTGCAGATTGAGCCCAAAGGAATTCTACCTCCAAGCTACACCCTCACCCCTTTTTAAATTTTTTTTGAAACAGGGTCTTGCTGAGAGTCTTAAGTTGCTGAGGCTGGCCTCTAACCTGTGAGCCTCCTGTCCCAGCCTCCCAAGGACTGGGATGACAGGTGTGCGCCACCACGCCCGACTAAGGGAGTAGTTTTCAGTGTGGTATGTCATAACCTGTCTTCAACTCTTACTGATTTTTCATGAGGAGAGAGAACAGGCTCTGGGCGTTCTCTTGAAATAGTGTGTGTGTAGATTTGAAGGGTACTTTCTGTTCTGATTATATCTATTTTTACAGTTTTGTTGATGTTTTGCATGACTTTCCATTTGAGAAGTCCTCTTTTAAAAATAGATGTACTGAGCCGGGCGTGGTGGCGCACGCTTGTAATCCCAGCATTCGGGAGGCTGAGACCGGAGGATCCGGGTTCGCGGCCAGCCTCAGCTACCTAGTGAGGCACTCAGCAACTTAGTGAGACTCGGTTTCAAAATAAAGAATAAAAAATAGGGCTGGGGGTATAGCTCGGAGGTAGAATGCCCCTGAGTTCAATCCCCAGTACCG
>PVLC010044570.1:0-11987 GCA_004027655.1 Graphiurus murinus | reverse complement strand
AACAAGGTAAATGTTCTTGGGTTTTTGGCACTTCTTCTTCCATTGGTATATTTCTTCTAAACATGAACATTATGTTGTTTATTCATCTGTTAATGACAGCTGATTATCAAACCATAAATATACATGTTGGATCTAATGGTTTCTGAATGTTAAGCATCAGCCGGCAATATTTGCCGGTATTTAGAGAAGAACTCCGCAGATGCATTCCCATCCCTGTCTAGCTTGTCAGTTTTTGGTGGAATTATCTGATTCTTTGTGCTGTCAGCTGAATCATGTGTCAGGTAGAAAGCAGATTTTCCCCCCTCCCTCCATTATTGCTATTTTTTCTTTCTCACCAGTAAACAGACTTTAAAAAAAGAAAGAAAGAAAACAACATAATTCCCTTGTGTAATCGAGGCTTCAAACATCACACTTTCTCAATTTCTTCTGAAAAATAGCAAATGTGATTTCCTAAGACTTTTCATTTTTCAACCATTTCAGGAACAGTAGCAAATGCCTGTGCTCTCAGGATTTTGGCATCATGCGCCGGAGAAAATAACAGATAAAGAAGATGCTAAAGTTCAGACGAAAGGGCCTTCATTTGGCTGCCCTGAAGCCCCATGATACTTATTTAAAATTTAAAAAAAAATTTTGGTCACTAGTGGCTTGTTCCCTGCGTGCCAAGATACATTTGTTTGTTTCCTTAGCAGTGAATCCGAGTGGCCTGGCGCTCCAGCTTCTGCGGTCTGCTAATGTGTGCTAGAGAGAGAAGCACCATTTCCCAGGTGCCACCAGGAGCCTTGGAGAATTCACCCAGCAACAGGGACTAAGCACCCACTACTGCCAGGTCTGCACTCAGCCCTGGGCAAAGAGGAAGTCCTGGGACTGGGTTCTCAACGCTAGTCCAGTTTGAGACAACCAGGCAGAGCAGGAAGGGACTGGCCAGAACCCCAGCCCACCCCCGGCAGAAACATGGCCTTAAGCACCCAGTGAGCTTGGCTTTGATGGGATGGAGGTGCCCACCCCAAGGAGCCCTGTTGACCGTCCTGCCTGGACACTCGGGGTTATTTCCAGTTCTTTTATGCTCCTGGCCTTTGTCAACTCAATTTCCTAAATATACCACAGATGCCGTTTCCCTCTCTCCCTCCCTCCCTTCCTTCTTTCTTCTTTTTGTGGTACTGGGGACTTATTTATTTATTGTGGTGCTGAGGATTGAACTCAGGGACATTCTACCTCCAAGCTACACCCCCAGCCCTATTTTATTTGGAGACAGAGTCTTGCTAGGTTGCCGAGATTGGCCATGAACCTGCCATCCTCCTGTCTCAGCCTCCCAGATGCTGGGGTTACAGGTGTGTGCCACCACATCTGGCCACTTTCTTACCTTCCTCTATTTTCCCCTGCTTCATCGGACTTTACAAACACTCTTGCCTTCTCTCCCCAACCTGCAGCCCTGTTCTTGTCCCGTCTCTCCGATTGCTTCTTCTCTGAGGACTTTGCTTTCTTGCCTTCTCTCCAATAGTAGATTTTCACAAAATCTCTGCTTGTCGATCCCTTCCTAAGACCCTTTGGGATCAATTCTCTTTTCATGCCCTTCTTACTCTTTGGACACCACTCTTGGCCGGACATTTTCCTGGCTCCAACTACCATCCTTACTCCCAAGCACGGAGAGAAGACTATCTAAGTCCTTGGGACTTGGGTTTCCCTGAAGTGATTGACACCTGTCTTGTTTCCTTCACTTCTCATTTCTTCCCTTCGTACACTCTGAACCACACATGAATCACCATTTTCTGATTACGCCCTTACACTTTTATCAAAAGCACTTCCCTCGGCCCATTCATCTTCTTCTAAGCGCTTCTAAACCCAACCCGCGGCTCCATCTTGGGGGTGATCTCGCCAACGCCTCCTCTGTTATCCTTATCAGATTGCTTTGGAGTGTTTTATTCTGGTTTCAGGGGAACTTACTGAATCTTAGCTTAGGATATCCAAGACATTTGTAATCGTTCCCCCATATTCTTTTACCATATTAAAAATAGTAATAATATGTATCTGAGCTTTGCTTCAGTCCTGACAGTCTAGCCCTGAGAATGGGATCAGTAGCATTTGTTGAAAAATATGAATGAATGAATGAATGAATGAATGAACACTCATCTCCATTTACGTATTTCATATTCAAACACCTGTACGCATAAAAACCCACTGTAACTTAAATGTCATATACAGAGACTTGTATCATTCATATCCCTCATTCTTTTGAATGTGTGTGTGGTCCTGGGGATTGAACCCAGGGGCATTCTGCCCCCAGCCCTATTTTTTTTTTTTTGAAACAGAGTTTCACTAAGTTATGGAGGACTTCTCTAAGGAGCTGAGGCTGGCCACTGTGAAACTGCAGCCCTCCCATTTCAGCCTCTCAAGTACCGGGATTACAGGCAAGCGCCAACATCTGTCTGCTCACCTTTTAACACTTAGCAATTTTATTTTGCATTAAATAAAGCCCATTCTTGTTTTAAAACCTATTTTTTCCTTTTTTTTTTTTGCGGTACTGGGGATTGAACCCAGGGGCATTCTACCTCTGAGCTATATCCCCAGCCCTATGTTTTATTCTTTATTTAGAAACAGGGTCTCCCTAAGTTGCTGGGGGCCTGGCTAAGTAGCTAAGGCTGGCTGCAAACCTGGAATCCTCCTGTGTCAGCCTCCCAAAGTACTGGGATGACGAGTGTGTGCCACCATGCTTGGATAAAGCCTATTTTTAAAAAACAGGAGGGAAACTATAAAATTGTTGAATAAGTAGCTTGGTTAAATATGACAGCTTCAGCATTGTGCAGATTCCTCCGGGAAACTTCTCACCTGAGAGAATGTGAGGCCCCTCGGTTTTTTGTCTGTGAATAGAAACAGTAGCAGAGATGACGTCTCAGGAAATGAGAAGCATGCAGTGAGACAATTGATGTCAGGGGTCTGGACACAACAAGGGCCCAACAAATATCGCTGGGTTTAACTGATGAAATGCTTGTCAAACTGAGTATAGAAACAGAAACTAAAGAGTGTCATAGACCAGAGCTAACCCAGGACATTGTTCAAGACCCGGCAAGTCCAGCCTAGACAGACACTCAATAGAAAAGCTCACACGGGTGCATCAGAGACACGACGAGGATGTTGGTGACATCACTGCTTGTGATAGTCCTAGAAACAATCCAAACGTCATCATTAGAACGCATAGACGCACCGTGCTACGGTCGCACAATGGAATATTACATAGCAATGAAAATGAACTGTGGATGAAGCTCATAGGCACACCATGAGGGGAAGAAGTCGAACGCTGAAGAGTGCATGTGGCACACTCAATTCATGCGAGCTTTAATAACAAGCCAAGGAGTGGGAGTGCGGACGGGGAAACATTGTACCAGGACGTCTGGAATGTGGTGATGTTCTAGACCTCGACCTTCAGGTTCACTTTGTAAGGACATCATGAACCGGTTCACGAACGCTCTTCTATATGGATGCCACACTTCAGTACACACTTAATTAAAAAGACAAAGGTCAACCCGGCTGGGTGTTTGGAAGGGCAGGCAAGGCAAACAGAACTGCGAGGGGTTGGTGTTGGGATGCTGGGCAGCTGTGGGGAAGCCACAGGAGGGCGCACCCAGAACAGGACCTTCTGTCCAGGTGTATCTAGAGATGAAAATAAAACCTCTGATGGTAACAGCTTGCTTTCTTTTCAGAATGATTTGGCAAACACGCTTGCTGCCTGGAAAGGTAAGGGAGGAGTCATCTAGCAAAAGAAATAAGCTAGACTTCACACAGGACAATAGGACAAATTCTAAAGGAACCAAGGATTTATAGGTAAAATAGAAAGCCATAAACGTACTAGAAGAAAAGTGGGAGAATTCCCTTTCAATCCCAGAATGGAGAAGGCCCTTTGAACCAAGACACAAAAGCAAGAAAACCATAAAAGACTGATAAATTTGACTACCCCAAACAGCCAGAACTGTGCTCACAGTTTTCTTGATCTGCATAAAGGGGCCAAAAAGAATACATTAAGAATCTCAAAACAGAGGGTACTTGCGCATTGAGGTGGAGGTAATATGCAAATTGAGTGGAGAAGGGATAGGGTAGGCAGATGTCTCCCTAATTACCTTTTTGTTGTTGTTATTGGGGATGGAACCTAGGAGTATACTACCTCCAAGCCACACCCCCAGCCTTTTTAATTTTTTATTTTAAAACAGTCTTGCAAAGTTATTGAGAGTCTTATTAAATGGCTGAGACTGGCCTTGGATCTGAAATCCTCCCGTCTGAACCTCCCAAGTACCGCCATACTTGGCCCCTGATTACCTTTTATATTAAATAAGTTGATCTTCTTGAATAAGTTAGCCATTCCAATTAAAGCAAACAATCACATCATAGCTTGCACTGGGTGTAGGTTTAGGTAGAAGGCCCTGCCTCCTTCTTAAGCTGGTGAATTTAGCAAAGTAAGATCAGAGAGACAATTTAGGGTTTTGTATGACTTCATTTGTTAGTGAGCAAGTGTAAGTTATATGCAAATCCAGGATTCCTGTTTTCGTTCAGTGGCTTTTAGTGAAATAAAGGGATTTGAATGGGCTGCCCAACCTACTTTGGAGTTTCATCTCAAAGAACAGAGTGTGGAGGTCAAGAAACAAGGACAAGGGTGCAGCCACAGAGGTGTTTTAGAATTGCTCGCTGTGGCTTCGTGGCTTCACAGGTAGAGGTGAGGCTTGAGGAAGCAGCGGCAGCCAGCAGAGGGGTTGGGAAAAACATTTAGAGAACTACATTTTATTCTGTTGCCTCGGTATTTCAAGTCAAAGTAGCTTTCAGGTCAAACTAATTCTGGACAATTAACCCGATTTCTTATTTTGTGATTCAGCGGAGACCACAGCCCATTCCACATTCAAATTCTATGGCCCTCTCTTAGAGACAGGCCCTGTGTGTGTTCATCTGATACATACTTCTGGAGGAAGCCCTGGATGTTCCTTGTGGCTGCCTCATCTGGCCAGACCTTGAAGTGTACAGCAGCAGGTTAAGAAGGCAAATTAAGCCGGGCGTGGTGGTGTATGCTTGTAATCCCAGTACTTGGGAGGCTGAGACAGGAGGATTGCAGATTCAAGGACAGTAGTGAGATTCTCGTCAACCTAGCTAGACTCTGTTTCCAAATAAGAAATAATATTGGGCTGGGGGTGTAGCTCAAAGGTAGAATGCCTCTGGGTTCAATCCCCAGTACCAAGACAAAACAAAACAAATAAAAAACCAAAACAAAACAAACCAACAAAAAAGGAAAATGAACGCGCAGGGCACACAGGCTAGTGGCTGGCTGAGCCGGCTTGGTGAGTGTCTGCTGGACTCGAGTGACTATCCAACCTCAGTGCGAGGACTGTCCCTGCCCCAGCACTGGAACCACAGGTGCCCACACCGAGCCCCGCCTCTCCATTCATTAAAGAACATGAGCTGAGCATGTCCTCGCCTGCAAGTTCCAGACTTTGAGAAATTGTCTCAATAAAGGAGAACTTCATTTGGCCTTAGGTGAGAGCCGATCAATAGATTAGGTGGTGGAGGGCAGAGACAAGCTGGGAGAGAAAAAGGGTCAAGATGTTCGTAAAAACAGAGAGGTGGGGCGGAGTCAACCCCCGGGGATGGTGGTGGCTGCAGTGGTGGGCGGGGGGAGATGAGCGATTTACAAAGGTAAAAAATAAAGCCAAATAAAAAGCCTCTCCGACCCCGTGCGCCACTTCTCTGTGATGGACCCACTTGCTGATGGTCCTTCGCCTTGGAGAGCGGCGGAGATGAGAAGGTGGGGCGGGGGACAGTTGTCGCAGGATGTGGCCATCTATTTCCCCTGGCGACTGTCCCCATTAGGACAGGAGAGCAGGGAGATCAATCAGAAAGCCACCGTCATGGAGACCACGTCCCGAGCCTATAATTCTGCTCTGAGCTGGGGCTAATCATGCTAATGCGGCTAAGGTGTCCTCGCCTGGCCCAGACCTCGGCCGATCTCCATCACCATCACCGGGAGGTGGGCGGGCGGGGTGGGCGACGGCCCTGGGCTCCCAGCCGGCCTTGTAAAACTTGAGTCATAGTGACAGGGTCCTTTCCATCATCCTTTCTGCCGCGCCTCCCCGGCTGCATTATTTTTATTTAGCATCCCACCGACGTCCATAAAGCTCCTCTCTGCCATTTGTGTTTTATTTCTCACTCTCCTGAGGTTAGTTGTTCTCCTTCTCTGTCTGGAGCTGAGAGAGAGAAAGAGAGAGAGAGAGAGAGAGAGAGAGAGAGAGAGAGAGAGAGAGAGAATTAGTCCCTGGCGGCCGCACACCAGCCCCTGGCCGGGTGGTGAGACTGGCCTCCCCCTGCAGCCCCGGCCCTCAGGTGAGCGCTGCAGAGATGGAGATACGGGCCTGGCACCTACTGTTCATTTTATGACCCTGGGCAAATCTTTCTGTTTCTTTTGTCTGTCCTGAACTATAAAACAGACAAATGATGGTGGTCCCTCTCCTTCACAGGGATGCCGCGCCGGATGCTATGTCTCCCCCCCCCCCCCATGTAATAAATCTGAGAGACCAAATATGATCATCAAAAAGAAATCTCACCGGGTTCCCTAGGAGGGCGGGGTCGAGACGTCCTGCTCTCCAGAATCCTTGCCAAGAAAGGACTCGGTCTGGCAGGCTGACCCTCCCCCAACACACGCCCAGGCCATCCTGGGTGCAGAATCCGCCAGA
The DNA here is from genome assembly GCA_004027655.1 of Graphiurus murinus. Classification (NCBI taxonomy): domain Eukaryota; kingdom Metazoa; phylum Chordata; class Mammalia; order Rodentia; family Gliridae; genus Graphiurus; species Graphiurus murinus. The sequence continues at coordinate 5,286 of PVLC010044570.1, read as the reverse complement.
GCCCCCTCCTCACGCAGAGCCGAAGCGCTCCTTGGAATGGCCTGGTTCCTTTGTGGCTGGTCCCCACCCTTCACCCGGCCTCCTCTCCTAGTCTGCTCACACACAACTGGACCACACTTCTGACCGCGGTCACTTGCTATTTCACAGAGCCATGCGGCTGCTCTGACTCCTTCTGGCTGTCTCCTCTATGGTCACCACCTCAGGGGGCGCTGTCCTGACCACCCTGGGCACCCCAGCCTTGTTTCCTCCCCAGCTCTGCCTCCCACCTGTACATTCTACCTGAGCATTCCCCGCTTCCTTCTTCCAGACACCCCTCCCCCCACCCTGGAAGGTCTCCGTACCCCTGATATTTTCTCAGTGCCGGGCATATGGTAGCTCATACACATCTGCTGAGTAAATGAACCTGGCTCTATGGCAGCGCGTAATAATTCGCCTTGCGGGTCGCAGAGCATTCTGAATTTGAGGCTAGGCAGCATTCACATGTTGCAGCCATCTTTCCAATCAGGAGCTCAGACTTACAAAAAGGCTCACTGTAGGTACACTGGGAGTTCACTGGTTCCCAAATCCCTAATTCCACCCGAGGGAGAGCATGTCATTTTACCAATGACACAGCATTCCACTGTCCTTCTTGCCCCGTTCCCAGGCAGATTCCAGGGCTGCAACCTCCAGCTGTGTGGAGTCCTCCATCTGGTCTACCTCGGCACGTGCCGGCCGCTGTGGGTAGAGGACAGGCCTCCTCCCATCCTAGCTTCCTGGGGACGATCACATCCTCCTGCTGGTGCCAGGCTTAGCAGTTCACTTGCTACAGCCTTGCTTTGGCGCCTGCCACGTCCTGGGGACCATGCAGGCCCCAGTTCCTCAGCTACCTCTTGCGTGGCATGTAGGATGGGCAGGGGGCACTTTTCAGGTTTGCAGGAGCAAACCCTGAGGAGGCAGCTGCTTTTCTCCTGCCAAGTGGCAACTCCCCTCCCCCAAACATGGCTTTCCTCTGATTTCTTTTCTTCTTAGTGTTGGCTCCTCCAATTTCGGATCTCCACATCCACCGGAGGAACCTCAGATGCCCTCCTAGAGGTTGGGGGGAAAGGAAGACTCCCCCCTGCATCTAGACCCCAGCTCTCCTTGCCCTGGCGCCTCTAGCCTTCTTCTTGGCCCGGATCAGCCTCCTGCTTCATCTGGCTGGCACCCTTCCCCACACTGCGGTTCCCATCCCTGTCTACCAGGTGTCAATTTTGACGGGTCAGCTAAATTTTGAGAAATCCCGAAGTCATTTCTCTCCCAAGTCCTTGGCTGTGTGACTGGCTGTCAACAATGGCCCTGGCACTGTCTTCCCAAAGTCTATTGTGAAACTCAAAGGGGAAAAACAAGGTACCGCCTGGAAGGGGAGAGAGTTGACGATGGCTTCAAAATGTTACCTGCGTATGATTCACTTCTGAGTGACAGTTCACCCGAACACTTTCACCTGCACAAGAGCATTTGATCTGTATTGTCTTACTAGAGCCAAAATAGGGGGCCGAGGTCACGTGGGGTGTAAGAGCACTTCCATCCTGAAAATGCAGTCTTTTTGTTTTTAAATTTTTCTTTCTTTTCCTTCCTTCTTTCTTTCTCTTCTTCTTCTTCTTCTTCTTCTTCTTCTTCTTCTTCTTCTTCTTCTTCTTCTTCTCCTCCTCCTCCTCCTCCTCCTCCTCCTCCTCCTCCTCCTCCTTCTTCTTCTCCTTCTTCTTCTTCTCTTCTTCTCCTGTCTTTGGGCTCCAACTAGGCTCTATGATAAATGTTTGATGACCTGTCACACCAATTAGCCTAGAGCCCGTGTTTGGTTCAGTCCTGGTGTCTTACATTAAACAGAGTCAAAAAGTGTGAGTGGAATGGATGAATTTCTACCCCCAAGCTTCAGCTACCCTTGAGGAATTTATTACTGAAATCATCTCTTTGACTATTACTCTTTTTCTGAGCCTCTTTTCTGTCTGCCTGGAGTGTATCTTGCTGGATAATATTTTCTGGTATATTTCCTTACCCAATGTCAGACTAATAGATACTTCAAAATACTTTCAAATAATAAAGGCCTTATTAATTTTTCTCTTTAATAACTATAAAAGAGCTAATAAATTTCTTTTTCAAAGAGATACTTTATAAGCCATAAAAATCATAAGACCTGTTGGTCCCCAAAGTAAAATTTCAAAGATGCTAAATACATAAGCCATCCAATTATTTCAGAGAGCTACCTCCTTTTAGGTTAAAGAAACGATAATATGCTTGTGTAAGCAGGGGATTTTATGTTTTCATTTTTAAATGTGTACTATTTATTGGTGCATTATCATCTTATAGTTACACATCAAATTTAGTAAATAGCAATAGTTGCTGAGTTTCTCCCTGGGACTCCCTCCCTACTCTTTCCCTTCCCCAGCCTTGACATTGAGATTGGCCTTGGTATTCTCACACATCAACAGGGGATGTTAAAAGGCATGTTTCTGTTTTTTTTTTAATTTTTCTTCTGCTGCTGAGAAAATCCCACCGGCGAATCTCAACATTTATTCTGGGCAGGAGATCATATTTTGGTGAGAGGTTGGGTTAGGAGTTCCTTTTAATTGCCTGAAAAGTCTTCCTGTATTTCTCTGGTTGTTAAAATACACATTTTTATTCTGGCAGTTGCATGTTTAACACATTCGAAAGGTGCCAAGATTTGGTTTTCCAGTAGCAATAAAAAGTTGTATTTCTAATTTTAGGAATAGTGACAAATTAAGGTAACCTTTAATAGCCAATTATGTTGTAAAACTACAAAGATTAGCAAACATGGGATCAAATGTGTATGTTTGCTTTCCTGTAACTTCCTCCTCTACTTCCCCCACCTTTTACTTTATCCATCCAATCACTTCTAAATTCATTCTTTGATGAATGAATTTATTATGCAGCAACTCTGTCTTGGGGGCTGCCTAGCTACCTGCCAGATGCTGGGGTACAGAGTCTCGGGGTGGTACCGTGTTTACCCTCATGGACTCAGGCTCAGAAGAAGTAGGGTCCTGGAAGGCTTCCCCCAAGGGAAGATTTTTGAGGTGGGCTTTGAAAGAGATAAACAGGTGAGCAGGAGCCAAAGTGAGAACCTTTTGCCAATTTCCCCAACCCGCTATCTCTCCATTGTTGCTACGTGAAGGTTTGGTGTTGCTACTTCCTGCCCACACCTTTGAGCTCACCCTTTGGCCAAACTCTCCCCAGTTCACTACAGAATTACAATCGGTCCTCGGTCCTCGGTCTCTTGCCACACCCCTGGCAACCACAATGGCTTAAAGATGGACCTAGCTTCAAGGCTAGGTCAGAAGTGTGTGTGTGTGCCCAGCGTGGTGGCGCATGCTTGTCATCCCAGTACTTGGGAGGCTGAGACAGGAGGATCCGGCTTCGAAGCCAGCCTCGGCTACTTAGTGAGGCCCTCCGCAACTGAGTGAGACCTGGTTTCAAAATAAAAGAATAAAAAATAGGGCTGGGGGCGTAGCTCGGAGGTAGAATGCCCTTGGGTTCAATCCCTAGTACTGCAAAAAAAAAAAAAAGTGTGTGTGTGTGTGTGTGTGTGTGTGTGTGTGTGTGTGTGTGTGTGACTGCAAGACAGAGACTGCAGTGGCATCCTCTGGGTCCCTCAGAATGAAACGGATGGACTGGGTGCTGGAGATGGAGAAGACTCCAGGGAGAAGCAGAGAGGAAAGGAAGAGGGCTCTCTGGGTGGCCAGTGAAGTCGCCTGAGATCCCAGCTGCCGAGCCCGCGTCACAACACCTCCTAGAGGAGAATGCGAGTCCTGCAGTAGGAGGACCAGGTCTTACACCTCCACCCACCTGGAGCAATGGCACAAAATAAGCGCTCAATAAAGAAGAGGCCAGCGAGGGAAAGAACAAATAGTTGTAAGCCAAACACAGAGAAGCAGGAGCTTATCCTTTTGATTGGGTAAAGGTGGCTCGGAGCCACGGGGCAGAGAGTCTGAGAAACTCTGTGCCAGTGTTGTCTGAAAAGAGTTCATTAATGCTTGACTAGGCAGAGGCCGAGAGCACAGAAGAGCAAGAGAGAGAGAGACCCCTCTCCTTAGTACGGGGGCCTGCTGTGGTTTGAATGTCTCCCAAGAGTCCCAGTGTTGAAATAGAACTGCCACTGTGTGATGTTAAGACGGTGGGAACGTAATACAATTATAGTATTTAGAGGTGGGGCCTTTGGGAAGGGATTAGAAGTTAGTAAGGTTATATGGGTAGAGCCCTCATGATTGAATTACTGGGGTCTTATAAAAAGAGAGAGAGAGAGAAAATGGAAGACACGGACATCCTGTCTCTGGCCTCGTAGGGTCTATACCACCTTGAGCCTGCTAGCAAGAAGGTGAGAGTCCTTGACTTTGGACTGGAGCCATTAGCTGGAATAAACCTCTTTATAACTCACCCAGCCGCAGGCATTTTGTGATAGCAATGAAAAATGTACTGACACCGTGCTCTCATTTGGGACAGGCTCAGAGGCCTGCAGGCTTTGGTAATTTTGGAAATGGAGTCTATACTGGCTTTCTTGTTTGAACTGAAAATATGAACAAACAAAAATTCCTAGAATAATTAATGCCTCAGTATTTCCTTTTCTGTAAGTTTCCATGCTCTCTCCCTACTCTATCAGATAGGGCTCTTGAAATTTTACCTTTCAAGGTTATCCTCAAGTCCCTTCCACCCCACGAATCCTGCCCCGCTATCTGCACCTTGACAGATGAGCTCTCACGGATGATTTCTGGTCCATTCATTGTATTTTCCTCTGGAAATCACGACAAGATGGTAACATTCAAAAGACCCTGGGCTGAGGGGGTGTCGGCGAAGGAGGTGGAGAAAGAACCTTTAAAATCTCAAGAAGCCATGAGAACATTGGCAGAAATGGGCTGAACCAACATTCTACAAACTCTGGAAGCTAAACAAAGGCTCGCAACAATCTGAAGAGAGTTTATTCCAGAAAAATGGCTGAACATTGGTATAGAAGTCCAGCTGTTTGACAATTTGATTCGCCCTGTTACCATTTCACCTCCTCAGCACTGTCCTCAGGGGCAGTTGCTTAAAACAACCAGGCTCCTCCTCCTCCTCCTCCTCCTCCTCCTCCTCCTCCTTCTCCTCTTCTTTTTCGGTACTGTGGACTGAACTCAGGGGTATTCTACCTCTGAGCTACACCCCCAGCCCTATTTTTTATTCTTTATTTTGAAACAGGGTCTCACTAAGTTGCAAAGGGCCTCACTAAGTAGCTGAGGCTGGCGGTGAACCCAGATCCTCCTGTCTCAGCCTCAAGTACTGGGA
>PVLC010044569.1:0-12122 GCA_004027655.1 Graphiurus murinus | reverse complement strand
AAAGTGGTAGGAGAGTAGATTTTTACTGTTATTTATATGCATGCAACAGTGCATGTTTTTCTTATGAGAAATGTGTGTAATGAAACGAGTCAGTTAATTGTAGGATATGACATATATCTATCTGATAGACAGTATTTATTATTGTATGTGATGGTAATGATTTGGAAATAGTATAACATACAGAGAAAATAAAAATGGTGTTGTTAACACAGAATGTTGCTTTGTTTTTGTTATTATTTTACATTAAAACAATAGCATTTATTGAAGGCATTGTATTTAAAATATCATATATTTAAGATATACAACATATTAAATTGTTACTAGAGTAAGAAAGTAACACCTATCATCTCACATTCATTTGTGTAGTGTGTATGCATGAGTAAAGAGCAACGAAAACCTACTGTTCTAGCAAAAATCCTGAATACCACACAATATCATTAGCTATAGTTTTCATATTGTACTGTAAGGCATAAAAATAATATTTTCTAGTAAAGTAGCAATATTACATAGAAGAATACTGTCATGAGCAATGAGACACTAGGTTCTAAAACCAATGACTCACATCACACATGGTTTGTGTCTTACTCGATACCATGAGGCTTATTCTATGCACGAAGTTTATAGAATGTGGAAAATTATTGATAGATTCTATAAGTAACATTAAGCTAGTTTGCTGCGTGGCTGCTTTGAAAAAAACAATTATCTATGAATGAACATTAAACAATATGTTTCACACTAGCAAATCTAACAATTTAGGTCAGACAATTATATTAAACAATACAAAAGTCCTAAAATTTAGGGCACTTCAAATATTTAACAAATAACTAGTTACAAACAAGCAGGGGGAAGGGGATTATGAACCAAGACCATGAATGAAAAAGGAGATTCTGAAGTCAGTCTGGGAGCTGAAAGAACACGGCTGAGGTAAGTGCTGGATCCAAGCAGTACACACAGTAGATCCATCATAGTGTAAGCAATAGCTCAGTGTGCTGTGTGTCAAAAGTGTATCAAAACAGCTGCTCTTCTGTAAGGTTACTCTAGGTTTCTTTAAGTGCTGCAAATTGTCTTTGGCAGGCTTGTTGAACCTTACCAGACACTTGTCACTTCCACCAATGTATTGATGACATAAGTCCATCAGACAGAACAGATTTATGGTCCAAGGGTCTGTTATCAATTGCAACACAAGTGCATTGGTCTGGGTCATATGCTGGCATGTTAAAACAAGTTGCTTGATGAGTTCCTGAGTTTATATCCCATGTTCTATACAATTGAGATTTTTGAACAAGTTGCTTATGAGCTTGTGAAGTTATTTTATGTCTCATGCTCTTCACACATACTGTTTTCCATTTTGTCATTGTAGCTTAGGCATTTATTTTGAAGCTGTGTCCCTGTGCTTGTATGCTCCACTTCCCCAATCTTCCTGAGTGTCAGCCATTTTAGCTCATATGACCTTTGGTTGACCACAGTCTTCTATCTTAACTCATAAAACATTTAATTGACCAAAGATCTTCCAGAATGTTGAACTTTTCAAAACTGCCACTTATTATAAAAATAAGCCAATCACTGCAGAGTTGTACTTTCTTTTCCAAACTTTATTTCACACTTCTGTCAGTCTTAGAAAATGGCCAAAACAACCAATTGCACAGAGTTTTGAACCCAAGCCTTCACCACTCAGGGCAAAGAGAAGGATTACATTAGGGATAAAACCTGAGCAGACTGCCTGCTTGGTGTGCTTGCTTACCAGACTTTTTGTCAGCTGCATACCCTTCTGCAAAAGTAAATTGTCTTGCCAAGTAACTTTTGATTGCATGAGTTTTTATTTGCAACTTCCCTAGAATTCATTTCTAATAGTATCTTGCATCTCTAGACGGTTCCTCTCACATATCCTTTGCCTTCTATCTTTTAATCAACATTTCCCCATTTCTTCCTCCTGCCATTTGAAACCACTGTTTTATTCTCTATCTGTATATTTGACTATTTAATTTTTTTCCATATATCAGTGAGATCATGCAATATATTTCTTTTTGTGTCTGGCTTATTTCACTTAACATAATATATTCCAAATCCATCTTTGTTGTAGCAAATGTCAGGGCATTTCGTCTTTTTAAGAATGATTAAGATTAATATATATGTATCCCGTTTCTCTATCCATTTTTCTGTTGACGATGCGTAGCTTTTGTCCCAGTCTTAAAGCTGAAATGAGTATGGGAGCACAGGAGTAATAATATTTATATTTCTTAGGAATATTTTTGAAAACTAGATTTTGTTTTATCTGTGCTTGGCCAAGCTTAAATTTTATGTAATTTTGCTTCTTATATTTGAGAGCAAATTTTTTCTAAATATATTTTGAATTTTTTTTTTACTTCTCTCCTATTTGCCTTCTCTAATTATCTATTTTATGATTTCCATGGTGTATTTACATTATCAGAGGTGTAAGTTTCTCAATTTCAGAGCTTTCTTTCATACTGGTAAGTTAAGTTCCATCACATTCTGGTTTCTTTATTTGTATTCATACATAAGTGAGTTTCTAAAAATTAACCTTGCTCAGGCTCTTCATTTCTGCTGACACGTAATGGCCCTACTGCAGAGGTTTCTAAATAGAAACCTGCTTGCCTATGCACTAATAGCATTTCCTACAGGCATTTACATAAAGAGAATTTGAGAAGAAAGTAAAAAATTGAATCTTTTGTTATTTAAATCATGACAAGATTTTCTTCTTTTGGGAGCAATAAGTATTTCCTATAATAATATGGTCTTAACAATTTTTTTTCTTTAAGTTAAAAGGTTCAGATATTTCTTTTGTTTTCTCTCAGCCCTAATATCCAGCTTCTTTCTACCAGGATTTCTTTCTTCTTTGGATTTTTTTTTTCCCTGTACTTCTCTTGAGCCTAACTATACAATTTTTTCACACAAAGATTAAATACTTGATTAATCTTGAAACTTTTCTTCCTTGTCTTCTAGAATGATCCAAACTCCAGTTTTTTTTTTTGTTTTGTTTTTTTTTTGCTTTTTCTTTTTTTTTTCACAATGGGAGATATGTTCTCAGGACCATGTCTGAAATTTAGCAGAATCTAATGTCTTAGGAAAAATCACAGCAGACTATCACTTTCCACACAGGGTTTGCAAAACGCAGACAAAAGTGAAACTGATAGACTTTTCAAAGATTTCTGGTAGTAAATAAAATAACACAAGTCCCCCAAATAAAAAAAATGAAAATTTACTCTTGTCAAATAATAATGAACTATCTACACTTTTGGGGTACCCTGTTTTACTCTTCAGAAAATCATTAGCATTTACTTCCAACACAGTCATATGAGATATATGCTGATAAACTTGTTTTTTTTGTTGTTTTTGTTGTTGTTGTTGCTGCCATTACTGGGGATAGAACCCAAGGACATTCTACTACTGAGCTATATTCTCAGTCCTTTTTTTTTTTTTTATTTGGAAACAGGGTATTGTTAAGTTGCTGAGGATCTTAAATCTGTACTCCTCCTGTCTCAGTCTTTTAAGCACTGTGATTATAGGCGTGCATTTGTTTTGTTAAAAGAACGATATTTTATGCCAGGCTCTCCACAAATGAATTTAATATGAAGACTTAGACTTATTATGTCTCATCATTTCTTACTTTACTAAATTTGCTATATTTCCTTCATTTCAGTTTAACATGAATGTTTCAAAATATACAAACAGCAGAACATTAAAGTAGACTAAAGCTTTGCCTGATACTTTCCAGATACCAGGTTTTAGGGCTTTATCTTTCTTTAGTATAACTTCACTTCAATGCATGTACTTAAGCTGCTTTTGTATCCTGGACTCCTTGCTATCTCCTCTTAAATGTAACCTGAGTGCAATTGTAAGACCTGTATTTATTCTTCCTCATCTCTTATGTTTCCTAGCCCATTTATTCAAAACAAACAAACAAACAAACAAAAAACAACAATAAAAACTAAGCCTCAACTTACATAACCTTAGGCAAAGGAATAAAATCCAAAGTTCTAGGAGTGTGGATACCATTGTGAAGAGGCAGTGTTTACAATGTTCCTTAAGTCACCTGTTCAAGCAGGTTTTGAAACATGAACATAGACCCTCCACCCCCACCCTTACTCATACCTGGATGTTTGATGCATCCCTTATCTCAATTAGGAACTGATACAAAGTAAAAAAATACTATCAAATTTCAATACCAAGCACATGGTTAAACACTGATGATAATTCTTCGTTGCACTTCTTCGGGACTAAGAGAAATTTTGCCCCTATTATGCTACCCCAAGAGCTCACTTTAGTATGAGAAAATGCCAAATGAACAAATTATAAGGGAAGCAGATTTTTTTGTGAATTAAATTTCCATTGAATTATACCCATGCCACTCCTGATTTTACCAAATTCAGTTTAAAAATATGAGTTTCATTCAACCAATATTTTCTGGTGCACATCAAAGGACTCTATCCTGTAGACCAAAATATGTCAGTGTGTTTTAAAGTTTTATATGGCCTCCAGCAGTACTGAGGCGAGGCTCTGTTAAGGAGTAATGAAAACATAGGAATGGCTTGGAAATTGTTAGAGTATCTCTCTGCTTCTCATTAAACACTCAAAACTCTACTCATAATTATGTAGGGTAAGCAGGCAAGAGTAAATAAGGCAGAATAAGCCTGGAGGATATAAACAAGAGAATCCAAAAAATGAGAATAGAGGTTTCTTCTGTGGATATGACATAATTTCATTCCAAACGCACCATCTATTAAGCCAGTGGCATCTCCACAAGGAATTGAGGAGTTTGGAGAAATTGGCATCTCAGATGAGTCAGTCACATGCTGGTGCTTCTCCTACTTTGATAATATATAGGAAAGTTATCGCAACATTTGCCATTAAAAAAAATCTTTTTCAATGTATCTGTTGGTATCTTTTGCCTTTTTATATGATGCTCACTCATAGACACACTTCTTACATATTCTTCTTTCTTTTTTCTTCAGTACTGGGGATTGAACCCAGAGGCATTCTACCTCCAAGCTACACCCCCAGCCCAATTTTTCATTCTTTATTTTGAAACAGGGTCTCACTAAGTTACAGAGGGCCTCACTAAGTAGCTGAGGCTGGCCGAGGAACCCAGATGCTCTGGCCTCAGCCTCCCAAGTACTGGGATTACAAGTGTGCACCACCAAGCCCAGCTTCTTTAAATTGTTAATACTCAGTTCTCAATATATTGCAGAGATTAGATTCTTAGCCAGGGCAAAAAAGCTGCAACATGACATCTAGATTGCCCATCCCTTGTAACACTACCACAAGGTCAATATGTCTTCAAGACATTAAAAATTATTCCTTTAACACAAATTGGCAAGGACTGTAATTTAAATAACCAAAGTATCTAAGTAAACAGTCTCTTAAAATATTTTTTTTTTAGTATTGTACCAATACTTAACTGTCCTGGCACTAAAAAGCTAATTGAAAACAAAAAGATTTTATCAGAAGAGTCTAAAACAGAAAGAACAAAGAAAAAAATCACTTAGAGTAAAATAAACTTTAAAATTCAACGTGGCAACTGGGCATGGTGACACATACCTGTTATCCCAGTATTTGAGAGGCTGATACAGGAGGATTGCGTGTTTGAGGCTAACCTCAGCAATTTAGTTAGATCCTCAGCAACTTAGTGAAACCATTTTCAAATAAAAAATAAAAGGGGCTGGGGTGTAGTTTGGAGGTAGAATGCATCTGGGTTCAATCCCTAGTACCCCCACCTTAGTAAAGTTATAATTATTTAAATTTAGGATTCTGAAAATATTTTAGCTTATATTTCAGGTAAGAACATTAAAATGCTAGAGACTAATGCTCATTAAATATGCGTTTTTGAAAATATAATTATTTAAAGTTGTTATTTTCAACAAAGTATTCATTACATGCAAATACATTTAAATTCCATAAATATTTAAGCTCTGGTAATAACTTTGTGAAATATATACAATTAGATTGTGGGGAACTGTACTCTTTCTATCTTTAGGATGGAAGTTTTTTTTTTTTTTTTTTTTTTTTTTTTTTTTTTTTTTTTTTTTTTTTTTTTTTTTTTTTTTTTAACTCTTATTACAATTAATTCCCAAGAGTCAATAGTTGAAAGTAAGATTTTTTGTACCACATTCACAGGGGACACATAAGGGCTTTGCCCAGTTGAAGTAAATTGTTCAGCTGATTTTCATTAAGCTTATTTTACATACTTCATGTATCGAGGGTAAAAGGTTTGTACATAGCAATTCATATGTGTGAGATTAATTAAAGGTAATAAATGCTTTATTCATTATAATATAGTTATTGTAAAAATATAAGTTCATATGCAGGGGAAGCTTGTGCATGTGTTATATTTGCCTATAATTTAATTTTACACAACAGATTTGAGAAAGAAAAATATGAGTAAATTTTGCAGCAGTGCTGAAAAGTGGAGTGAACCTCACTTTGTATGTGATTAAATTCAATTATATGTTTAAAAATATTTTAATTTTATTGCTTCATAGTCTAACTTAATTATTACATATGAGGGATATTTTTGAAGTTATTTGTAACTCTTTTTATATTAAAAAAATGATGCCTTTTATTGTTCAGTACAGCAAAACACTAGGGGCATATTCTCCCACCAATGACACATACCTATTCAAACATTTGAAAATAATAATTACTTATAGTAAGAAAGAAGTAAAGAAATATAATGTGTTAATTATACTTACTAGAGTGCCCAAATTAAGCATGACTGTTTTGTTAAAAATATTTGTTAAGACTGTGACCCAGGTACTATGTGCTTAAAACCAAACATTAATATATATGTCTTGTTTTAGAATACATTAAGTATTTGTTGAATAGACATGGAATATTTAAATTCATATGTACCTTTTTCATTCATTTGTTACATTATTAGATGTCTAAAACATGTCAATTTTTTAAAAGTTAATGACATTTCCAATCACTCATGAAGAATTGATATGTTTCAAATATGCGGCTTTTTTTTTTTTTTTTTTTGGACTAGGGATGGAACCTAGGGGCATTCTACCTCCAAGCTATACCCCCAGCCCTACTTTTTATTCTTTATTTTGAAACAGGGTCTCACTAAGTTGCAGAATGCCTCACTAGGTAGCTGAGGCTGGCCGCAAACATGGATCCTCCTGTCTCAGCCTCTCAAATGCTGGGATTACCAGTGTGTGCCACTACGCCCGGCTCCCAGCCCTATTTTTTATTCTTTATTTTGAAACAGGGTCTTACTAAGTTGTGGAAGACCTCACTAAGTAGCTGAGGCTGGCTGCCAACCTGTGATCCTCCTGTCTCAGCCTCCCAAATACTAGGATTACAAGGATACACCACCACACCGGGCTCAAATATACGGTTTTAAAAATATATTTTTTTAACACTAATACATTGAGTCTGCTTTTGATAGGTTTGGTGTGATTTGCTGATAAAGAAGCAGAGAGTAAATTTTCTAAACACTTATGTTTGGGTGTTAGTTTTTTCTCTAGCCATGAAAATATATCTTTACAGACATAATATTACCAAATATAATGGACAATGAGGCATTATTTTAATTCCTTGATTTAAAAATAAAACAAGCAGCAGCATAGAACCAGTCTTATGGAAATGACATGATTCTTCTGAGTAGGAACTATGCATTCTGTCAATTTCAGGTTGGTTTGTTAATATAGAAACTCAAATCACTTAGACTCTCTCTGAAGCTGAGGAGGATCTTCTGGGCCAGCTGCATTTCTGTCTATAGCAGAGGAAAGAGAGGGCTCATCACTGAGGCATCCAGAGTTTCCACTGAGCATACTACTTTTGTTTTGACTAACTAATATTTTTAAAACTTAAAATGATCTGCAAATTATAAATTCTCCTTCAGCAGCTAAAATTTCTGATTTACTTTACTTGTAAGTAGCAAAAAGTTATTACTACCACACTTTCCTACTTAAAACATGCATCAAAATTCTGGAAACATATCTTTCATCATGCTTTCTTGCACAACATTAGCACACTTTGCTATATTTGAGAAACATAAACCCTTTCAATTTCAGTAGGCTTTCCAAGGAACTCTGCCTAAGTGTCCCTCTTAACACACACACACACACACACACACACACACACACACACAAACACACACACACACAATTGTATCTTAGGTAAATGTTGAATACTAGTTGAGACTTTAAGAATGGCTGGCACACTACTGAGAACACTTTTTTTTTTTTAAGTTTAAGGCTAAATTCAAAGAGGACCTGTTTGTTAGTGACCCCACTTCCACTAACCCAGGTATTATAGATTCTGGATTAATCAGTATTTTCCATAGGTCTTAGATTTCCCCCAGTTACCCTCAGGGGACTGGTGCCTCTTCTTCTTGAACTGGAAGGGGTAGGGACAATAGAATTGGGGGTAAAATGTGTGGGTATTGGCAAGAAGTAGATAGTGACAGAGTGCTACTCTTTTCCAGATTATTGACTATTTAGACATCAGATTCATTACCTGGTTGGTACCAAAAAAAAAAAAAAAAAAAAAAAAAAAACTTCTAGGAAGAATTACTATAGAAATATTAGTCATTCAACTTTTACTTTATTGTGTATATCTATCTATCATCCTATATATCCTCTTACAGAGAATATATAGGATATAGGATAGATATATGAAATACATCCCTTATGACAGGTTCTACATGTACAAGAGAGTCTATGTCCAGACTTGGAAGGGACTATAGTAAGGTGTAAAGGGAAAAAAAAGAGGTAAATTACCTGAAGATTTGGGTAAGGTCAGCTGAGAAGTGTGGAAGGTAAGATTAAGTTTGTATCAACAATATATTCCATTATTGGTGACCAAAAGAATAAAAATAGCTGTCTTACCACTATCTACTCAGTGCTATTTGTATTGTCACCTATGAAATCTAGCATCTGCAATTAATATAAGACAGATATAACTAACTTTAATTCTGTCCTTGTTTTTTTTTATTACCTAATTGCTGCCAGACACATAAGAGAACAAGAAAGGCATGATAGGGGTGTTGGAAAACATATTATAAACTTTCACTTTGCTAAGACACTACTCTAATGTTATTCCTTAGAGGGAGTGGGTAGAACTTTGAATCAAATACAATTAAAATGTGGCAAGTTTAAATATGAATAACAAAATGTTGACTAAAATATATGTTATTCATGGAATTCATTACTCAGAAGCTTTCTTTCTTTATTTTTTGCAGTACTGGGGATTGAACCCAGGGGCATTCTACCTCTGAGCTACTCCCCCAGTACTATCATTATTCTTTATTTTGAAACATGGTCTCACTAAGCTGTGGAGAGCCTCACTAAGTAGCTGAGGCTGGCCGCTAACCCAGATCCTCCAGTCTCAGCCTCCCAAGTACAGCTTTTTTTATTTTTAAAGTATATGTTAGAGTTAGTAGAAAAAACTATATTTTCAAGGTATAAAAGTATCATTTTCAAAGGTTAAAATGTCTTTTTTACAAATATAAACTGGACTTAGGTAAAAATAACTTACTAAGTAGAAACTTCTTTTTTATAGTGATGAAAGAAAAAGGGAGCCGAGCGTGGTGGCACACGCTTGTAATCCCAGCATTCGGGAGGCTGAGACTGGAGGATCTGGGTTCGCGGCCAGCCTCAGCTACCTAGTGAGGCACTCTGCAACTTAGTGAGACCTGGTTTCAAAATAAAGAATAAGAAATAGGGCTGGGGGTATAGCTCAAAGGTAGAATGCCCCTGAGTTCAATCTCCAGTACCGCAAAAAAAAAAAAAAAAGAAAGAAAGAAAGAAAGAAGAGGGAGAGAAAGAGAGAAAGAGGAAGAGAGAAAGAAAAAAGATAATGCATCAGTAAGAAAGATTGCCACTATTTCTGAATGGAGAAAGTTCAGTTAAATGTCAGTATGTTTACATTATAAGAGGGTTTAAGAGATAGGAGGAAGAGGAAATCACTAAAATATTAATTGTTATGAGGTAGGTATTTTCTAATATTTATAATTATACTGAGAACAATTTACATTAAAATTCCTAGCATGTTTGTGTTTGTGAAGCCATGTTTTATAACTTAACTTATACATGTTATACTAGGGGAGAAAATAATTCAGTAAAAATAATATTAACATTCTTATATTTTTTTATTAAATGTTTAAAAATGTTAATAATGAAGAAATATATGATTTAAATATATGACTGGAAATCACTAAATTTTCATTAGTAAATATAATTTTTCCAGGCATGGTAGCATACATTCATAATCCCAGAAATAGGAGAATCCAAGGTTTGAAGACAGACTCAACAAGTAATGAGACTCTCGTCAACATAGAAAGACTGTTTCAAAAATAAAATAGAGTTAGGGGTGTACTTTAAAAGTAGAATGCTTCTGGGCTCCATCTCCAGTAGCACACACACACAATAATTAATAATAATAACAATATTTTTAAGCAGACAATGAACTAAATGGTTAATATCATAGATATAGAGATAATGCCTACTTATAATTACATATTGACTCCTTTCATTTTGGTATGCCTGTTTAAACTCATTTTTAATATGCGTTTATTGGTGCATTACAGTCTCACATCATAGTGTAAATCATGTTGACAGTGACATACATGCATATAGCACTTGCCCCCCTCCCCCGCCTTCCCTTTTCTCCCATTCCCAATACAGAGTACTGAGATTGCCATTGGCATATTCACATATGTACACATAGTAGATGATACTATTTCCATTAAGAACCTCAGTCTTCCCCCTTCCCTTCCCTTTCTTTAGACCACTTCCCTGGCTCCACTGAGATCTCTCCTACATTATTTAAAGCCCCTCTGGTATTCCCATTACTCCCTAGCTTGCACATATTAGAGAAGACATATGACCCTTCATTTTCTGTGATTGGCTAATCACACTCAACACAATGTTCTCCTGGTCACTCCATTTCCTTGCAAATGACATAATCTTCTTTATTGCTGACTAGAGTTCCATTGTGTGTATTTCCCATAATTTTATAATCCATTCATCTGTTGACAGATACCTATGTTGGTTCCATAATTTGGCTACTATGAATTGTGCTATTATGAACATGGGTATGCATATATTACTGTAGTTCTATGAATTGGGCCCCATTTGGAAGGACACCCAGCAGTGGTATAGCTGGATAATTATGCTGGGTCCATTCTCAGTTTTCTGAGGAATATGCATACTGATCTCCATAGCAGATGAACTTATTTGCAATCTCACCAACAGTGTAAAAGAGTTCCTATTTCCTCACATGCTAACCAACATTTATTTACTTATTTTTTACTTTTTGATGAATGCCATTCTGATTATAGTTAGATGAAATCTCAGTGTAGTTTTGATTTGCATCTCCTTGATTGCTAATGATGTTGAACATTTTTTCATGTATCAATTGACCATTTGCATTTCTTCTTTTGTGTGTCTATTCAATTTTTTTCAGCAGATTACTTGTTTTATATATTCCATATAAGTAAGAAATACTTTTGTTCATAGTATTTTCTGCTTATGGCAAAATCTTATATTTCCAAATGTGTCTAGAATGTATATATTTCCAAACCAGCAATGTGATTTGAATGCAAACATATCTTACTTTCACAAGTTTCTTATCAGTATTGGCAGAGAAATTGAGAAACAGGAAAGGCTTGTATGGTTTCCCAGCCAAATTTTATAAAACCTTTACAGAAGATCTAATCTCAATTTTTCTCAATATATTCCATGAAATACAAATAAATGGGCTTCTCTTAGACAAAAATCACATGATCATTTCAATAGATTCTGAAAAAGCATTTGACAAAATTCAACACCCTTCATAATAAAAACACTGCAAAGAACTGGAATTGAAAGAATATACCTCAACATCATAAAGGCAATATAGAATAGGTCCACAGTCAACATCATATTAATGGGGGAAACTATGAGAGTTTTCCTTAAAAACAGGAACAAGACAAGAATGACCACTATCACCACTCCTTTTCAATATAGTACTTGAGACTCTAGCCAGAGCCATAAGACAAGAGAAATAATCAAAGGATTACAAATAGGAAAAGGAGAACTGAGACTATCTCTATTTGCAGATGACATGATATTACACTGAGAAGTTTGAATAAACTCAATGAAAAGGCTTTTCAAACT
>PVLC010044568.1:0-12113 GCA_004027655.1 Graphiurus murinus | reverse complement strand
CCCCCCTAAAAGAGCTGGGGGTATAGCTCAGTGGTAGGGCACTCTTGGGTTCAATCCTTAGTACTGCACACACAGACACACACATACACAAAGTATCTGTGTGCTGATGAAGGTGTGGTAGTAATAGAGGAAAGCATTCAGAAAATGGGCACAGCCGAGCTCTGTTCAATGGATAGCTCACTTAATCCTCACAACTCAATGAGGTTAGTTAGGACTTTTCTTATCTCCATTTTACAATGAAGGAAATTTAGAGAGAGGAAGTCAGAGTGGGTATTTAATCTTGAGAAGCAATGGATGTTTAGCATTCTAGTTGATTTCGGTTTTAGGCAGGCTGAGTTTTATGTGCCAGGCAGCTGGGCTTCAGAATGGAGTTTAAGAGAGAGGAGAAAATGAAGAGTAGGATTCAGGAAGGGGGTTGGGGAATGTAGCTCAGGGACACAGCACAGTGTTTAGCCTGCAAGAAACCCTGAGTTCAATCCCCACACCAGAGGGGAAAAGACCTAGAAAGGGACAGATAGCCTAGTGACCTCAGAAAAATCCAACATCCAACCTTTTTTCTCATCTATTCCTTTGGCAGAGCACCTCCAACAGGTTTCTGATGGAACTATGTGTGGCTAAGAGGCACCTGGGCGCTAAGGCACCTTTCTCTTCCCCAGCTGGGATAAAAGACCAATCATATATTTGAATACATGGGTGGATCCATAGTGTGTTGCCTGGTGACTTTAAAACTGGACAGGGGTCCCCCAGGCCTAAAATTCAGTTTCCCCCCCCTTTTTTTTTTTTGCGGTACTAGGGATGGAACCCAGGGGCATTCTACCTCTGTGCTACACCCCCAGTCCTATTTTTTATTCTTTATTTTGAAACAAGGTCTCACTAAGTTGTAGAGTGCCTCACTAAGTAGCTGAGTGCTGGTCGCGAACCCGGAGCCTCCTGTCTCAACCTCCCAAAAGCTAGGATTACAAGCATGCGCCACCACGCCCGGCTTCCCCTTTCTTTTGCTAAATGCATTTTCCAGAAACTTTCCAGACTACTTCTTCCTCAGGAGAACACTGCCATTGCCCTGATTTCCCCCCTTTCCTCTTCACCATAGCTTCTGTGGCTGATTTCGAGAGGTGGAAGAGAGATGGAGAATGCAGAGCGTCTGTTGGGTGCTAGTCCTCTTACCACTCACCCAAACCTCCTGGATGTTTTGTTTGTTTGTTTTTGGTACTGGGGATTGAACTCAGGGGCATTCTACCTTCGAGCTACACCCACCAGCTCTATTTTATTCTTCTATTTTGAAACAGGGTCTCACTAAGTTGCGGAGGGCCTCACTAAGTAGCTGAGGCTGGCCACGAACCTACGATCCTCCTGTCTCAGCCTCCCAAGTACTGGGATTACAAGCATGTGCTATCACGCCCAGCTCTGGATGTTTTCTTGAATAAAAACGCCGGGAGTGGTGGCTCACGCTTGAAATCTCAGTACTTGGAAGTCCGAGACAGGAGGATCACAGATTTGCGCAGCCAGCCTCAGCAACTTAGTGAGGCCATCTGCATCTTAGTGAGACTCTGTTTCAAAATAAAGAATAAAAAATAGGGCTGGAGGTGTAGCTCAGAGGTAGAATGCCCCTGGGTTCAATTCCCAGTACCACCACCACAACAACAAAAAAGATTATTGTTATGGGGTACGCGATCCCCCAAATCGTAGGTCCTTGGTATTCGTGGAAAAAAGAATTTTAACACATACCAGTCAAAAACATCTGGCAGGGTTTATTTAGGAACTCGGGGAAAAACGGAAAGAGGAATGGAGAAGGGGAAGGGAAAATGGGAAAGGGGAATCCCAGGTCACCCGGACAGGTCGAAGGGCAGGTCACAAGAGAGCGAACAAAGGAAGGGGCAGAATAATATAAGAGAGGGCAGGGTCCTCTTCTCCCCAGCCCCCCTTCCTCAGGTTTCAGGTGGGCGATAGGTGGGCTCCTCAGGTGGGGGCAGATCACAGAAAAGTTGGATCCTCCACTTCTCCAGTTCCAGGATGGATGTGAGCTTTAGGTGGGGGCAGGGCTTTTCCGGAGATTGGGCTTTTCCGGAGATTGTCTTTGGCGGTGAATTTCAGGTGGGGGGCAGGCAACAAAGAAAAACTTCCAAGGGGTGGAGTTAGCTTAACTCTCCAGATTTTTTTTTTAAAAAAAGCTATATTTTAAAACTATATTTTCCTGGATCCTCCCAATACTATCCTCCTACCTAACTTTTTGCTTCCTAGGCTACCTCATCATTATCATTGCCATCCTACAGATAAAATAACTGACCTTTACTGCGCGTTTATTATTGTTAGGCATGTGCTGAGTATTTTCCGGGCATCATCGTATTCGATTGTCACAGCAATATTCTAAAGTTGAATCTACTGTTCTGGGAGGGAAAACCTGGGTTCAGAGAGGGGAGATGTAGTGCAAGTGAAGAGTTTGAATTTGAACCCAGGTCTTTAGAGGCTAAGCTGCCTTGTTAGTCATTTCTGGATGAGCTGAGAACTTTTCTCTCTGGAGGTGAGGAGAAAGAAGATTTGACAGAGAACCCTAAGCTGACTTCTGCCTAAGAGAAGTCGAGGCGCTGGCAGATTCTGCCAGAAGCCCCCATCAGTCTGATCCTGGCCTTTCCCGGCACCCGGAGAAGCAGCGCGCATGCGCACGGCCTATGCTCGGCCCCGCCCCCCGGGAGGGCGCCGCTCCACGCGCCTGGCTCTGGGGCTTGCGCACTGCGTCCCCAGCCAGAGGCTCCTTCCCGGCCGGGGACTTCCGGTGTGCGGGGTGCGGTTCCGGGTCGTGGCGCGGCTCAGGGCAACAGGGCTGCTGCTTGGCCGGCCGGCGGCGGCGAGCAGCGGGGGCATGAGGGCGAGCCCGGGAAGCGGCAGCTGAGCGGGCCGGTAGGAGCACTGGTCCCTGAGGATCCCGAGAGTTCAGAGTTCGGGGCAGGGACCGGGAGGCGTGGGGAGCCGGGCCGTCTCCTCAAAAACGTGTCCCGGGGCCGACCCAGCCCATAGTGTGGAAGCAGCTTCAGGTAAAGGTTGCCCCAGCCGCTAGCTCCCTTGCTCGGCTGCCGGCTCGCCCACCAGCGGGACCTGGCGGCTTCTCCGCCCTCCGCGCCTCCCGGCTCAGGTGGCCTGGGAGCATCCGTTTCCTGGCCTGTTCCAGAACCGGAGACTGCCTGGGGCCTGACAGCTGGTTGTGTGACTTGGGGGAGGAGAAGCTAGTGGACCTGGTAGTGTTGGGTGGGGGCGTGGGTGAAGTTGACTCCGGCAGTTTGTGGCCCTGCACTCGGCAATATCGAGGTGTCCCGGTCCTCATAATGTGAAGCCAAGTTTCTAAAGCATTGCTTGTGTAGTCCCTGCTTCCTAGTGCCCCTTCTCCCCACCCCCCACAGGGGTAAACAGCATCGCGGGCTTCTACCCAGAATGCTGCTGGACAACTTTGATTTAGTTTTCTTGTTTGTGGGAGTGGTAAGGAGTGTTTAAGGCTGAAAAAATAAAAAGTGTAGTTTAAACAACAGCATAACTTTAAGCAGACACAAAAATTGGTTGAAAATTTGACTTAAACTTCATTCTGAATGAATGCAAGCTTTTTTTTTTTTTTTTTTATCACAGTACCTGGCAAAGCACCATGTTGTCATAAATCAGAATGAGCAGAGTACAGAACTTTCTCAAGTGTGAACAAATGGGGAGACATAGTTAATTTTGACAAGCAGAAGGGGCGGGTCCCTAATGTTAAAACTCACTAGGGAAAAAAGAGGCACCATGTTTTATTCATATTTGTAAGCCCACACAAGGTGCTCAGTTCTTGTTAAAATGGTAATTGTTTTCATCTTTTTCATTTTACACACCTGCAGGTTTCTTGGGTCTGTAGGGTCTGAGGGTAGCTCATGCTCATGTGTACTTTCCACTACTGTGCCAGACTGCACACATTCCTCTACTGCCTCATATCTGACTTGTGGCTTTCCATCTAGGCTGTGTGTATGTGTGTGTATGTGCTGGATATTGAACACAGAGGCATCCTACCTCTGAACTACACCTCCAGACCTTTCTCCATTTTTTAGTTTGAAACAGGTTTTTGAGAGTCTCACTGAGTTGCTGAGGCTGGTCTTGAACCTCCCAAGTACTGAGATTACAGGCATGTACTGCCATACCTGGCTCCAGTTTTGGTTTAAAAGGTCCCCACTGTGATTCATTACGGGGGGGATTCTACTTATTCTACATAAGTAGAATCTCAAATCACCTGTGTTTTTTTTTTAGGCCAGTTGTTTTTGGTAGACAGTCTCCCAGCCCTGCCTAGAAGCTTTCCCCTTTTCTGTTTCTACTTACTGAGATGCAACCTGTGGCCCAGATGAAGTAGGCTTTCCTCAGTCAATTTGGGACAACCCCACCTGGAAAAGATTTCTCATTTAGAATCCTGTAAACATTTTTTACAATAACTTCATTTAGCAAACATTTACCAAGTATGGATATATGCCAGGTACTGTACTAGACAATTTAGAGACTAAATATGACACACTTTTTGTGCACAGAGAGATCAATTTAGTGGGGGGTTGGGAGTGGAGAGAAATAAATTATTCCAACATAGAGTGATAAATACACTGAGACTTTTTATGATATAGTAGTAGTACAGTATGTTATCTTGTGAGAGGTAGGATATGGCTAGGGAATGCCTCATAATGTGAGAAAAAGTAAACTTTTTTGGGTGGAGTACTGAGTATTGAACTTAGGGACATTCTATCTCTGAGCTACACCCCCAGACCTTTTTCTTTTTTGTTTTGTTCTGTATTTTGAAACAGGGTCTCACTAAGTTGCAGAGGACCTCACTAAGTAGCTCGGGCTAGCTGTGAACCCAGATCCTCTGGTCTCAGCCTCCCAAGTAGTGGGATTATAAGCATGCGCCACCACGCCCGGCTCTTGTTTTTTTAATTTTGAAACAGGGTCTTGCTAAGTAGCCGAGGGTCTCCCTAGTTGCTGAGAGTGGCCTTAAAACCTGCCATCCTCCTGTCTTAGCCTCCCAGATACTGTGATTACAGGTGTGGGCCATCATGCCTGGTTAAACTAAACTTTAGTATCTATTATATGTTGTATACATCCTTCTCTTGTTTAATCATTTTAACCTCAATTAACAGATTAGGAAAACTGAGGATAAGTGGCATCTGTTACTTGTCCTCACACGCAAATCTGGGATGCCTGGATTTGTGCTTTTCCTTTCCCATCTTTATATGCGTGCACATTGAAACTACCAGACATGAATGTTAGAATAAATGTTACACAAAGTTCTCATTTGTTGTTATTGTTGGTATTGGGGAGTGAACCCAGGGGCATTCTACCTCCAAGCTTCACCCCCAGCTCTTTTTATTTTGAAACAAGGTCTTGGTAAGTTCCTGAGGGTCTCACTAAATTACTGAGGCTGTTCTTGAACTTGTGATCCTCCTGTATCAGCCTCCCAAGTCCTGAGATTATAGTGGGGGGGGGGGTGTGCCACCACCATGCCCAGCTCCAACTCAGAAAAAAAATTTGAAGG
The DNA here is from genome assembly GCA_004027655.1 of Graphiurus murinus. NCBI lineage: Eukaryota > Metazoa > Chordata > Mammalia > Rodentia > Gliridae > Graphiurus > Graphiurus murinus. The sequence continues at coordinate 6,589 of PVLC010044568.1, read as the reverse complement.
TAATTAAAACTAAAATCTTCCAAGGCCAGGAGATAGTAGGTGAGCCAGCTCTATGAGCAAGGAAGAGGGTTTGTCGTGAATAAGCATGGCGTCTGGATTTAATTCTTAATCCTTTTATTAGATATGTGACCTTTGGCAAGTTTCTTTCTTTCTTTCTTTTTTTTTGTGTGGTACTAGGGATTGAACCCAGGGGCATTCTACCTCTGACCTACACCTCCAGCTCTATTTTATTCTTTATTTTGAAACAGGGTCTTACTAAGTTGCAGAGGGCCTCACAAGTTGCTGAAGCTGGCCTCGAACCCGGATCCTCCTGTCTCAGCCTCCCAAGTACTAAAATTACAAGCATGTGCCACCACACCCAGCTGCAAGTTTCTTTAAGTATCATTTTCCTTAACTAGGGGTTGGAATAGAGGCTAATAGTGACCTCACAGAATATTGTGACTATTTAATGAGCTAATTCATATAAAGGGTCTGTTGCATCCCCAAATATGAAGCTTTTTGAGCTGTCATTTCAGATTTTGCGGCATTTCAGATTTTGGATTTTCAAATTGATGCTCATCCAGTAAAGTCTATGTAAATATTATTAAGTCTGGAAAAATCCACACTCTGAAACTTCTCATCCCAAGCGTTTTGGATAATGGATACTCATCCTGTATAGGGTGAAGTCCCCTAAAATGATGCAGTGTAAGATGCAAAGGTATAATGCGTGTGACGAGGTTTGGGTGGTGAGTGAGTTCCCTGAGTAAAGCAAGCCCTTCCTTTCAGCAGGCTGGAGGTAAAGTTGGAGGGACTGTAGGGATCAGTGAGGGCTGGAGTACCGGGCAATAGAGGTAACTAAAGGATCTGTGATCCATTCAGCAGTGTCAGGCAGAATGTTAGATCCCAGGGATGCGAAGAGGACTAAAACCAGATCCCTACCTGAGGTGGGGAAGTTGTGTGTGCAGGCGACTGTAGGAGAGTATGGTAGGTCCTAAGGTAGAAGTCCCCCTAGGGTACTGTGGAGCCCAGAGAAGGGAGCACTGATAATGAGAGCTAATGAGTACTTACTGTGTGCTGGCACTGTGCGAAGTGCTTTATCATGTATTCCTATATGGGAAGGTATTACTGACATCCTGGTTTTACAGATGGGAAACTAGGGCACAGAGAAATTGCTTCCTTGAGAGCAGACAGTGTAGCTCGATGGTAGAGTGAGTGCTAACATGCACAAAGCCCTGGGTTCCACCCCCAGCACCCAAACAGCAAACAACACAAACTTCCTTGAGTTTATACAGCTGGTGGGGATGAGCTAGAGGGGTTACTTGCTGTATTTATTTTGGAATGTGCCCTCTTCCATACTACACCGTGTTGCTTGGTCTTTGGGATGCAGATGAAAGGCCTCCACAAGGCGCGAGCCCTTGAGCTGCATCTTTGGTGTGGTGGGCACTGCCAGGCAGTGGGAATAACAAAGAGTGGCCGTGGTCTCAGCACTGAAGGAGTTCGTCTCCTAATGTGTCATTTTTTTTTTTTTGCGGTACTGGGGATTGAACTCAGGGGCATTCTACCTCCTCCGAGCTACACCCTCAGCCCCATTTTTTATTCTTTATTTTGAAACAGGGTCTCACTAAGTTGCGGAGTGCCTCACTAGGTAGCTGAGGCTGGCCGTGAACCCGGATCCTCCGGTCTCAGCCTCCCGAATGCTGGGATTACAAGCGTGTGCCACCATGCCCGGCTCTAATGTGTCACTTCAAATATGTTTTTTTCTTTTTGGTGATGGGCGGAAAGGGCTGGTTTTGTTATTGATCCGACTAAAGACTTTGAAGCTGTTGCAATTGAGTTGACTTGTATGTTTCAGGCTAAGAAAATTTGCTGGAAATCTGTTATTCTGATTTCTTTCCTTTATTCTTAAGGATACAGTGAGAGAGAGAAAATTATCATATGAGGGATTCTGGCACGTTACATTTTTCCCCCCATTGGAGGTGCCCTGACCTATGTTTATGTTTTTTGAGAAACTTTGATTCCGAAGTTAGTACATTTCAAGCCAGACATGGTGGTACGCACTTGTAGTCTCAGTACTTAGGAGGCTGAGACTGGAAGATCTGGGTTCGTGGCCAGTTTCAGCTACTTAGTGAGGTCCTCTGCAACTTAGTGAGATCCTGTTTCAAAATAAAGAACAAAAAATAGGGCTGGGGGTGTAGCTCGGAGGTAGAATGCCCCTGGGTTCAATCCCCAGTATGTTTTAGCTTGTATGGAATTTTAAGTTGGGCACTACATGAGTCAGCTTTCTGCTGCTGTAACAAAAATACCTGGGGAGAACAACTTAAAGGAGGAAAGATTTATTTATTTATTTATTTTTTTACACAATGCTTGTATTTTATTTTATTTATTTATTTATTTATTTTTGCGGTACTGAGGATTGAACTCAGAGGCATTCTACCTCCGAGCTACACCCCCAGCCCTATTTTTTTATTCTTTATTTTGAAACCGAGTCTCACTAAGTTGTGGAGTGCCTTACTAGGTAGCTGAGGCTGGCCGCGAACCTGGATCCTCCAGTCTCAGCCTCCTGAATGCTGGGATTACAAGCGTGCGCCACCACGCCCGGCTTGAAAGATTTATTTTAGCTCACAGTTTCAGAGGTTTCAGTCCATTGTCAGCTGGCTCCATTGTTTCTGGACCTGTCAGGCAAGAAGGCCTGACACGGTGGACGAGGCAGTTGGAAAGCAGGGAGAGAGAGGGAGGAGAGAGGCTGGGACAAGATACAGTCTCCAAGGGCATGTCCCCAAGGATCCACTCCCCTTAAGTAGGTTCCACCTCTCCTAGTCTCCCCTCCTCCCAGTAGTCCTTTTGTCCATGAGTCCCTCAGGGGAATGATCCACTGATGCAGTGAGAGTCCTCATGTTGAATCACCTTCCCCAGTCCCCACCTCTGAACAGGGCTGCAGTAGGGACTAAACCTTGAACGTGAACATGTGAGCCTTTGGGGACATTCCATGTCCAAACCACAAGCACTATATTTCAGTCATTGTTGAATGGTCCATCCTCCCTCCCTCCCTTCTTTCTTTGCTGGAGATTGAACCCGGGGCACTCTACTTCTGAGCTACATCCCCAGCCCTATTTTGTTTTTTATTTTGAAGCAGGATCTCACTAAGTTGCTGAGTGCCTTGTTAAGTTGCTATCCTCCTATGTCAGTCTCCCAAGTACTAGGATTACAGGTATGCACCACCACACCCAGCTTATTTCTTTTAATCTTCATAATTCTGTGAGGTAGGTGGTGTTATCCCTGTTTAACTCTTGAGTAGCCTATAGCTTGGGGGTTGAGTGTTACTTAAGAGTCACATAGCCAATGAAGGATAGAGCCAGAAAGAACTGGCACAGAAGAGCAAACAAGTTCTCTTTTGAGCATCTGCCTCAGGGGTCTGCAAGTCTAGTGTCCATTGTGGACTCTTATGACAAGGATGGGCCTTGGTGAATTGGGGGCCGTAAGCCCCAGCATGGGGACATGCTTAGTTCTAGCTACTTGGGAAGCTGAGGTAAGAGCCAGGAGCTCCAGGTCAGCCTGGACAACACAGGATTGCAGATTTGAGACCAGTCTCAGCAACTTTGTGAGACCCTGTTTCTAAAAAATAAAAAGGGCTTAGGTTGTAGCTTGGATATAGAATGCTCCTGGGGTTCAATCCCCAGTACCAAAAAAAAAAAAAAAAGCCTAGTGTGGTGGTGCATACCTATGGTCCCAGGACTTGGGAGGCTGAGACAGGAAGATCGCAGGTTGAGGACATCCTCGGCAATTTAGGGAGACTTTCATCCTTCTAATGTGACCTTATCTCAAAACCAAGGTTAAAAAAAAATGGGCTGGGGGTGTAGCTCATAGGTAGAATGCTTCTGGGTCAAATCCTAAGTACCAAAAACAAGACAAAAAAAGAATCTAATAAATTTTGCCAGTGAGGGGCAATGTAGCTTGTCCTGATATTTTTTAGGGAGTGGTAGGGTGAACGCTTTGATTGTGTAATCAGCCTAAATTTCAAGAGGAATAGGGTTTAGGCGAGGAGATGACCTTGTAATGCTTTTGTTGGTGCTCTTGGCACTTCAAATGCTACCAGCTCTCTTGTCTCTTTGGTTCTTCCCATAGTATCATGAAGTTGTATTGTGAATTTGTTGATTTTTTTTTTTTTTTCTACTGGAGATTAAACCCCAGGGGCATTCTGCCTTCAGGCTACATCCCCAGCCTTTTTTATTTTTTGTTTTTGAAATAGGATCTCTCTAGGTTGGTGAGTCTTGTAAGTTGCTAAGGCTGGTGGTCTCAACCCTGTGATGCTTCTACCTCAGCCTCCTGAGTACTGAGATTACAGGCATGTGCCACCATGCTGGGCTCTATTGCCTTTAATATTCGTAATCCTGTGAGATAGGTGGTATTATAAAGTGGGGTAATCATAACCTCTCTAAACTGGCTACCAGTGAATTAGAGTTTAGTATAAAGTGCAGTATACTAAGAGGGACTTTAATCCTAAATATAACTATGCCACTAATAGCCTTTGGATTTTGGTCAAGTTACTTAAAATCTTTGAATTGTTTTTTCTTCTGAAAAAATAATGAGCGATATTCAATTCTTGCTGAGGTCTTTTCAGGATGCCAAGCTTTCTGATTCTAATTACATGCTTAAAGTCACACGACTGATGACTGGCAGACCCCAGTGGAGAAAGGCTCAAATCTCAGTGCTCTCCTCCTCTCTTGATGACAGGTAGGGGGCCACTACTCAGCTCTTCCCTCGGTTCTTTGTTCATTACTTTCTCTGGGAAAGGACCTTGATGGGCCAGGCGCTCCCAAATGCGCTCGGTGCTTTGTTGACTATATATACACAAGATTGAAAAGGGGCATAGAGACCCAGCAGAGGGAGAGAAATATGGCCAGGGAGTTTCCAGCCCAAGAGCTTAATTTATTTTTATTTTAATACCCAGCCTCCACAAGGTGAAAATTGAAGAAATATTGGTCTTCTAGATACTTGTTTTCATTCATACTCTATTGTATAAGGAAATAACATAGAATATAAAAATGAAGAAAATAAATCCTGAGCAGTCATTCAGAATTTATTAACTCTAGTTGGCAGCAGTCTAGATATATTGGGGAAATAGATTTAATACAGGAAACAAAATCTGGACCAAAAGTAGGAAACAGTTTTAAGAAATTGAAAGTGAGAAAATCACTTAAAAGAAACACAGTACCTTAAAATTCTGGAAAAAGCAATAAGGTATTAGAATAAGTATTGGAATATAGTTATAGTAAAATGCTTGTGAAATAAATCCAGTATTATGCCGTATTTAGCCCTAAACATATGCTAGTATTAGATTCATAATATCCTATACTTGAGTATACATTTATGAATATGCTCCTATTATTGATGGAGATAAAGTGGACTGAATGTGCAAAACTTTGTTCTCTGTGGTATTTTAAGGTATTGATAAATAAGAACTATTTTATCTAGCTGGGCGTGGTGGTGCATGCCTGTAATCCCAGTATTTGGGAGACTGAGACAGGATGGTGGATTCTAAGCCAGCCTAAGATATTCATGATGTTAGTAAAATGTAACAAGCAATGATACTACGGAGTGCTTGTGAAGGAATGAGACTTATTTTCATGTCTGGATCACGAAGTTAGTGTTGTTCATTTCTTTTTGTGGTACTAGAGATCGAACCCAGGGGAGCTCTGTCACTGAGCTATGTCTCCTGCTCTTTTTATTTTTTTGAGACAGAATCTTGGTAAGTTGCCCAGCCTGGCCTGGAACTTGTGATCATCCTGCCTAAGGCTCCTGAGTCGCTGGGATTACAAATGTGTGTCACTGCACCTGGCCGCATTTATTCCTAAAACATTTGCAAACCGGGAGTGGTGGCACATGCCTGTAATCCCAGTACTGGGGAGTCTGAGACAGGAGGATCATACCTAGCTTTGAGGCCAGTGGGTGGTAACTTAGCAAGACCCTGTTTCAAAATAAAATATTGAATAGGACTGGGGGGGGGGGATGTAGCTCAGAGGTAGAATGCCCTTGGGGTCAATACCCAGTACCTCAACTGGTTGGTTTTATTAATTTCTGATTGTGTTTTGTAAATTACTTAGCATACCTAATTACTCCCTACAATTGAGAAAAGAGCTTCAGTATGTTATGTAGGTTATTAAATGAATTCATCTGTTGTGTAACAATAATCCTTCCCAATTGCTTATATTATCCTTTCTGTGCTGTGACTACCCTTTGAAGGTACTAGAACAAGGGATATTATGGTGTTCCTGTCCTCATTTTACAAGTGCTGAAACTGAAGCTTAGAGAAGTAAAGTGATTCAAGATACAAAGCTACCAGTGATGGCAAAGCTAGAATTTGAACCTTTGTTTTTTGACTTTTTTGTTGTTGTTCTTGTGGTGGTACTAGGGATGGAACCCAGGAGCATTCTACCTCCAAGCTACACCCCCAGCCCTATTTATTTTTCTTTTGAAATAGGGTCTCACTAGGTTAATGAGAGTCTCACTACTTGGTGAGGCTGTCCTCAAACTTGCAATCCTCCTGTCTCAGCCTCCCAAGTTTGGGGATGACAGGCATGTGCCACCACACTGGCCTTTTTTTTTTTTTTTC
>PVLC010044567.1:0-12123 GCA_004027655.1 Graphiurus murinus | reverse complement strand
AAAAAAAGAATTTCTAGAGGTAGAACTATAATCTTTTTATGCATGTTGTAAAATAGGAAGAATTTATAGACTCTAGTCTGGTATAGATAATTATATAGATGGTTCTTCCTTGAGTAGACAGTTTTGTCTAATTTTGGGAATGATGCAATTATTGGAGACAAAATTGTACCATCTTGAAAACATCGGTGGTCTATGATTGTGGAGAGACTATTTCCCTCTAAATGTGGTAAGAAATATTTAAGGAAAGTTAACATTATTATTAGTTTTCCACCACCATCTGTCCAATATATATTCTCTTCCTTTCACCTATTTAAAATTATTCACATCATCATAACAAATACATCATGTATTGTAGGAATTTGATTGTGGAGATTATGATTACATCAGTTGTTCTGAGAATCTAAATTTGCTGTAAAAAATAAAGTCTAGTAAATACAAAAAAAAAAGTTTAAAGAGAAAAAAAAAATAATGCCCTCTCCTTTGGAATATCTCTTATTTATAAAGACCTACTATGCATCAGGTAGCATTCTTTACTGCAACATGTGCTTATTTTCCCAGATCAAGCTCTGGATCCAAGGGGACAATCTTAATTCCATCATCCATTCAGAAAACATTTACTGAACATCTACTAAGGGTCACTCTGCAAAATGCTGGTGTCCAATTGTGAGCAAAATGGACATGGCTTATGAGCTCATAGAAATTATAGTCTAGTATGATGTAGAGATAAATTACCCCATCAATATATAGTAAAAAAAAAAAGTCCTTATGATGAAGGAAATACAGGGTGCCATAAAAAAATTACTATCAAAGGTACCTAGAGAATATTATGCTAAGTGAGATCAGCCAGTCTCAGATAGTCAAGGTTTGTATATTTTCTCTCATATGTGGAAGCTAGAAAATAGGAATCACAAGGGACTTTAAATTATGTGGAGACCTATGGAGTAGTGGAAGAGGGGGGAAGGAAAAGGAAAATTGAAGAAGAAAGTAGTTCAAATAATACTATGGCAACATGTGAAGGTATTACTTCCCAATTGTGGGAAAGGAGGATAGGGAAGCAGTCTAGGAGATGGAGGAAGACACATCAAGAGCTGTGCACATGTGTCTTTATCACATTGAACCTGACTATGATGTATAATTGCAATGTACTAATAAAATAAATTTTTAAATAAAAAGACTACCCAGGCATGGTGCACATGCCTGTAAGGCTGAGATAGAAGGATTGCAAGTTCACAGCCAGCCTCAGCAAATTAGTGAGACCCTGTTTCAAAGTAAAAAATAAAATAGGGCTGGGGATATAGCTTGGAGGTAGAACACCCTTGGGTTCTATCCCCAGTACACACACACACACACACACACACACACACACACACACACACATACACACACACACACACACACACACACAAAATGTCCATTGACCTTATTCACAAAGATTTATAATAAAGTCTTGCTGTAGGTCTTGCAAGTAAAGGCCCTTATATTCTCCTACATTGTCTGCTTTTCCATAATGCTGGTAGGTGTTCCAAATTCTCAGCAGAGAAGCATTTTCATCTCACCTTTTCTAGTGTTGGCCTTATATTTAGTCTTGGAAAAGATTTCACTGCCCACTATGGGCCTAAATACTTTTCTTTTCTTTTTGTTATTTTTTTTCTTTCATGTGAAAGACAGAAACAAAGATAGTAAGAGAGAGAGAAAGAGAAAGATAAGAAAGGCAACTACAGAAATTCTAGGTGTATCGACCATTTACAGCTGGTCTCCCTAGCAGACACACCCTTCCTCCGGCATGACCCAGATATTCATTTGGGGATCTACCCTTTCTTGACTCTCAGTCTAGCAGTCTGGATGAGACACCCTTCCTAACCCCATGGCTAAAATACTCAGCCCCAAACCAACCCAGGCACTGTTCAGGGACAAGTATGTAACGTAAGCCAGTCTATAGCCAGTCCCAGAGCACATCTCAGGCCTTGTGCCAGGAACAGCAGTTCAAAGACTCTTTCTCTTTCATTGGTTTTGGGGCCAGACAGATTAGCACCAGGGAATGTGTACAACCATCTTGTCATTACAAAGAGGGCCTGCCTGCGAATAGATTGAACATACAAAAAGCAATACTGAACGATAGAAAGAGGAGAAATAGGCCCCAAAGAGTTTGAGCCCCAGATTCCAGGCCAGTTTGCTCTTCCATGTCCCACATCAAGTCCACAGAAAATATTCTTGGTATCCTTTGCCCAGCAAACACTGGAAAGAGAGATTAAACAGCACCACCACCTCTTCTTCATTCCTGCGGTCAGAGAAGCTAGCAGGCTTAGTCTCTGCCTCTTAGATTTTCCATGTAATCATCAGACATCAGTCCACTATGTTCCCTTAACCACAGAGGACACATATCAAGTTCCCCGTGCCATCTGTTAAGTCTCCTTTCCTTTCTCTTAGTTTGAGATAAAGAAAGAAGCATTCTCTCAACCAACTTTTTAGAGAAGAAGATGGGACTTACCAAAACTCTCTCTAAAGACATCTTTATAAATCCCGAGACCGTCTCCACTCTCTCCACCCTTTATGACCCTATGTGAGTGACAGTTTCCAGAATCACAGAACTAGTTCTCAGTTTATCACCCCTTTGGAAATTCTGGCTAGGAACTACCTCCTCCCTGACAACACAACACTAATCGTGACTTTGGATCTTTGCAGAAACCTCAGTTTTAACATTCTGTTATACACGTGAACATCACCCAACACATATTTTGCAAAGGAAAAAATTTGAAACCAGCTTCAATGTTTTCACATTTTTTACTGAGTTTAAAATAAGAAACATGAGCTGAGAACAGTGGCACATGTTTGTAATCCCGGCTACTTGGGAAGCTGAGAGAGAAAGGAGCATTACAGGTTCAAACCCAGCCTGAGCACCTTAGTTTAATTTTAAAAGTTAATTTTTATTTTTTATTTTTATATGTGTATTTGGTGCTGGGGATTGAACCCAGGGGCATTCTACCTCCAAGCTATACCCCCAGCCCTATTTTATTTTTATTTTGAAACAGGTCTCTCTAGGTTAATGAGAGTCTCACTACTTGCTGAAGCTATCCTCAAACCTGCAATCCTCCTATCCCAGCCTCCCAAATACTGGGATTATAGGCATACACCACCACACCCAGCCCTAAAAGTTAATGTTTTAAAAGGGCAGAAAATGTAGCTCAGAGGTAGAGTGCTCCTGGGTTCAATCTTCAGTCCTGGAAGGAAAAAGGGAAGAGACAGGGAAGGAGGGAAGGAGGGGGGCAGAGAAATGGAAAGCTCCTTTGGATAATCGTAGGTAAGAACTGAGCTTATATTTTTATTATACAAGGAACTTTGAAGGGTTTAGAGAAAAGCAATCAAAATGATTAAGGTGTATAACAATTTGGATAAAGAAATTATAGTCTCTTAATAGTAAATAGCTAACTATAGTCCACACACACAAGAATGACTACACTCCAGGAGATGGTGTCAGGCTAGTTAATTTAAACTCCTAGCACATTTGACTTGGCTATAACACAACAGATGAATCTAAATCATGGCAGAAAGTGTTATTAAATATATTATCAGGCTACCAGTGAAGGCCATGGGTCCTTCTTTGGGGGTTATTTTTCAAAATAAAAGAGCCTCTCTTTAAATTAGTTTAGCAGAAGTCTTGTTCTAAAACAGAAATGTGACCTCTTTTATTTATTTATTTTTTATTTATTTATCAGTACTGGGGACTGAACCCAGGAGCATTCTACCTCTGAACTACACTCCGTCCTTTTAATTTTTTTTTTTTTGAAACAGGATCTCACTAAGTTGCTGAGGCTGGCCTCAAACTTGTGATCCTCCCATCTCAGCCTCCTAAGTACTGAGATTACAGGCATGTGCCACTGCACCACGCTGGGATGCGACCTCTTCAAACTATGAACTTCTTGGTACAACCATTGTTGATTTCCTCACTCGAACTTCTTTCTCTTATTGGTACCCTTTGTTCCAATCTTCTTTTTTCCATACATCTCCTTTCTCAGCATCTTGTGCAAGGCATTTCTAGGAAGCCATATTACTGGTAGTTTTTACTTTTGACTAGAGTTTAGAACAAGAAGTGAAGACAAATTCTTGATCCATAACTAAAACACAGACCTATGCCTAGATTTATGGTTTTGAAAGACTTCGAGATGTTTTCTCATCTGTGCCACCCACAAAATTTCCTTCTAAAGTCCCAACTTGATTTTAATATCCCATAGAATTCTACAGCTAAAGAGGAAGGCCTCAAAGGTTTTGAGAGCCTGCCAGTTTCTGGAAGGTTTTTATTGGCTGCAAGTTGTGATTAAAATTATCTGCTTGCTATTCAGTTGAACATGTTAAGAGAGATTTTTAAATGGGCTGCCTCGGGTTTTGCAGTGCTGTCTAGAATAATAATGTCAAAAGTGTACGACAGTGTGGGAGACAAAAGATGAGGTCAGAAGAAAATAGCTCAGATAACCCACTCAAGAAATTTAATGAACACCTCAATGCTTTTGTCACATATATTGCCCCCTGTCCTTTAGCTCTGGTGTCTATTATCTCCACATATAGGATTTCCATGTGTGGTTAATGAATTCTGATGTGTGTGCATACATGTATCATATATATATATATATATATATATGAGTTGTTGGCACATGAGACATATCATATCTTCAAACCTCAATGAAGAAGAAAAAAGAATTTAGAGAAGAAAACTGATATTTGCATATAGATGGATACCTATGCATCAAACTCCCAGATTACAATTCCTTTTATCATCCTGAGTCCCTGTAGTCAAGGTATGCCCAGCACTATAGACTATTTTTCCTCCATCTCATGAATTCTTCTTATTTCACATGTGGAAAGTGGAGCACACTATAAGTTCACAATGCAAAAACCTTCATGTGTATGGAAATACAGTGCTCATCATTGAACCAAACAGGTCACACAGGAGAGGGCATTTAAGAAAACCGTGATAAGGTATTGACTGAGAAGATTAAATGATCCAACCTGATATTTCTGCAAGAGCTAATTCCAAGGGCCAAAGTATCATTCCAGCAAATCAAGTTGAAAAGAAAAGAGGCTTATTTTTCTAATCCATCTCTCTTCAGTTAGGTTGGTTTCTATAGCCACAGGCTTGTTAGCTTGTTAGTCAGTTGGTCTGGCTAATGATGACCCTGGAGAGGTAACACATGGGTCTACATTTCTCCATCCCTATTTGCAAAACACAACCAAATTGGTTCTAGTAATTGTCTGAAAAGGAGACTGTTTCCAAGAGAGGATAATACTCAACTCTTTGGTCAGTAGCATCCTTGAGTATAAGAGCAGATAGGGATTCTTGTTCTATAATTCAAACTCCCTTGGGGAGCAGTAAAGGTGCCATAGAATCCCCTGAAATCCACCACCTTACCAAGCAGCTCAGATAGTTTTTCATCAGTACTCAGAAATCCCAAGGTTCCCTTCTGAACCTCATCTGCCTCATTTATAAATAGAGAGGTTAGCTCAGTCCCTTCCTGATTCAACATGCTGTGATTCTTAGCATTTTTGTACCACCAGACACAGTTTTCATGATTCTTCTTCCCATTTCTCTTTTCCAATGCTAGCCATAGGATAAGGCTCTAGCACACAGTAGGGCACCCCTCTGATTTATTAAGCCAAAAGTCATAAAATTTCTCTGCCTTTATAACTTAACTGCCCCCTCTGTTTTTGTTCTAGCCTGAGTTGGAAACTTAACACTCAAGCTTTAGAACACTAAATTTATCAAAAATGTGTCTCATTGCAAAAGCACAGTAGTAAGTTGTTGATTCTGATGACTTTCCAAGCTACTCTTTGAGTTCTCTCCTTTTCTTGCCAAACTTAATGATATGGTCTACATATCACCTCTCTTACTGTCACTAACCTATCACCAAATCTCTTCTTAAACACCTCAGCTTAGATTTGCTCTGCCTATACTCCAATGAAATCTCTTTCTCTCTCTCTCCCCCCTTCCTCCCTCTCTCAAAGATCACTAACTCTGCAGCTAAAACTAGTGAACATTTTTTCAGTTTTATTATTCTCAATCATTTATCAGTATTTTGCAGAGTTAATGATCTCATGGTTTTTAAAAATTATTTTCTCTTCTCTTTCTTTCTTTCTTTCTTTCTTTCTTTCTTTCTTTCTTTCTTTCTTTCTTTCTTTTTCAGTACTTGGCATTGATCCCAGGAATGTTCTATCTCTGGGCTACAACCCCAGCCCTATTTTTTATCTTTATTTTTATTTTGAAATAGGGTCTCACTAAGTTGCAGAGGGTTTTAATAAGTTGCTAAGGCTGGCTGTGAACCTGTAACCCTGGTGTCTCAGCCTCCCAAGTACTGAGATTACAGATGTGCACCACTGCACTCAGTATCCTCTCCTGTTTTTTAACTTACTTCCTCTCTTTAACCCTGTGCCACTACTATCCAGAGGTTCCCTATGTGGTTGGTCCTTCTCCATCTCCTACACTGGTTTATCTTACCTCTTAGATGTTCCAAATGTTTACACTCAATTCCGCTAAAAACATACCTGCTTCCATGTCTTCAATTATCATCCCTATATTGATCCTAGTACTACCCATTGATTTTCAAGTCTATAGTTCTATAGTGCTGAGCTCTCAAGACTCCAAGGCTTGGCTTATGAAGATTCCCCCATCAATTCCCCATCTAGAAGAGAAGCACTGAAGCCTTCTCCAGTCATCTGTAGATAACCAGGAGAGTAGCACTGTCCAATGTAAGACCCAGAGAAGCAGGACTATGGTGGAGGAATACACAAAGCTCTTGTAAATTTAGTCTTACCCTATCAAAAGTTTTGTTGAGTAATTAAATTTTCCCTTAATAACTCTTACTATAAATATAGTTAAAATTTACTTTTCTCAAAAAAAAAAACTCTTAATTTTCAAATCAATATACCCCAACTTTTTTGTACTAGAGATTGAACCTGGGGCTTTCTACCAATGAAATGCACCTCCAGCCCTTTTTTTTTTTTTTTTTTTTTTTTAGAGAAAGTCTTTCTAGGTTTCTGAGAGTCTCACTACTTACTGAGGCTGTCTTTGGACCTGTGATTCTCCTGTCTCAACTTCACAAGTACTAGGATTACAGGCATGCACCACCATGCCCAGCTCAATATACCCAAATTTGATGGTTTTATCTTCCCAGTCAAGCCAGTTACTCTCTGCAATTTCTCTACTTGGTCCATGGAAATACCATCGTAGAGACCTGGAAGTATTTACTTTACACTTTATTTAGTAAAGATGAGTTGATTGAGTTTTTAATGATAGGCACAATACTAAAAACTAGGAACACAAAGATAAGACAGAAGTGTCTCCTCCTATACTTTCTTTACCACATATTTATTTCATGATTCCATTAAATTAGACTCATAATATCTACCCCAACCATCCCTACTTTGGCTTTTGTACTTTCTTTCTATTTATACCTTTTTGGCCTCCTACCCATATTCAAAATTCAAAGTAATACTTTACTTCTTCCTTCATATGCTTTTTTGTCTCTAGGTTCTACCAAATCTCTTTCATAATAGTATTCATATTCAATATTAAACACCTACTGGGTGACCAGCCAAACGTGCTGAACAAGCAGAACACAATGATAAGGAAGACAAAAGGATCTGACTTCAACTTCAGAGTCGAGGGTAAGAAAGAGACAGGTGAACCAACAATGACAGTAAGTGCTGTAATGTACCTGAGTGACAAGCCCCTAGCCAGACCTGGCAGACTCAGGGCAGGCTATCAAAGACAATAGCATTGGAGCTAAGCTGTAAGGCATCATGTGGTGCTACCTATCAGACTGGCGCTTTCTAAACAGGAGAAGAGCAAGTGGTTCAGTAGAGCTGAAGCGTGAGCACAGGGAGTGAGAAGCAAGAGATGAAAAATGGGAAAGTAGAAATGGGTCACCTCAAACATAAAAATCATGGTGCGTGATATGGTTTGAGTGTCCCACCCAAAGTGAAGAGTCATACGTTTTCTCCCATATGTGAAACCTAGGGAGTAATCAGGATACAAGAGGGACTTCAAATAATGGAGGAGAAATCCTAGTGGAGTGATGGAGAGGGTCTGGGGGTGGTGGTGTGGGAGAATTAATGGAGGAAACCCATTGACCTTATGAACATATATGACATTACCAATCCCAATCTCAATATCATGTATAGGGGAAGGGCAGGGAGTGGAGAGGGAGCCAAGGAGAAGCTCACCAAGTGCTGTGTGCATGTATGTCCTTATCACTCTGAACTTTATTGTGATATGAGACTATAGTGCACCAATAAAGGTGTATTTTTAAAAACTCATGTTGAAATGTATTTACCATTTTAACAGTATTAAGAGGTGAGACCTTCCAGAGGTGACTAGGTCATGAAGGCAGAGTAGATTAATGAATGGGTTCATATCATTATCAAGGGAGTAGGGTCACTTATTAATAGATGGTTTTCAGCTACATTTTCTCCTATCTCACACCTGCTCATTTGCCCTTCCATGATGTTGCATCATAGCAAGAAAAACTTCACCAGATGCAGGCACCATGCTCCTAGATGTTCCTGTATCCAGAACTGTAAGCCAAATAAACTTCTATTTTTATAAGTTTCTCAGTCTGTGGAATTCTATTAAATGGACTAAAACAGTGTGGTATGGGTTGAATTGCTTTCCCAAAAGAAATGTGTTAAAGTCCTAATCTCCAGTACCTGTGACCTTATTTAGAAATAAGTCTTTGCAGATGTAATCAAGTTGAAGTCAGCAGAGTGAGTTCTAATCCAATCTGACTAGTATTCTTATTAGAAGAGGAAAATGCTATGTGAATACAGAGACACAGAGGAACAGCCCCACAGAACAATGAAACCAAAGACAGATGTACTTAAGCTGTAAGCCAACTAACTCTTGAGTAAGCAGAAGCTAGACAAGGCCAGAAAGGATACTTCCGTAGAGGCTTCAGAGGGAGCATGGCACTGCCAACATCTTAATTGCAGACGTCTGGCCTCCAGATATGGAAGAGAATAATTGTCTGTTGTTTTAAGTCACTGAATTTATAGTTTGGTCACAACAGCCCTAGGAAACAAAGATAGTATGCAGTTTCAAGAAACATATATTCACATCCATTTATATGACCCACTCTGACATCTCACATACTAATACACCCAACATATTGGTCAATAGTTATTTGTTCATTACATATTTACATAATTTCCACTTCCAGTTCCTTATGTCTACAATGCTGTAGTTTGACTACTTTAATATGAAAAATATATATTTCAATATCTCTGAATTGAGTTGGGCATGGTGGTGCACGCTTGTAATCCCAGTACTTGGGAGGCTGAGACAGGAGGATCCAGGTTCGCAGCCAGCCTCAGCTGCTTAGTGAGGCTCTCCACAACTTAGTGAGACCCTGTTTCAAAATAAAGAATAAAAGATAGGGCTGGGGCTGTAGCTCGGAGGTAGAATGCCCCTGAGTTCCATCCCCAGTATAGCAAAAAAAAAATCTCTGAATTAGGCAAATATCTTATATTCCATGACATTTCATCCTAAATAATATTCTACAATTGCTGTTGGTCTAGAATGAAATCAAATTCTTCTAGTTATTCCAGGGAGGCTTCCAAATATTCCAGAGAGGATTTACTTTGCTTCTGTCAGTCACCAGCACTACTACTACCCTGCAACTTCCTTAAATTAAATGCTTTATTTGAGGTTTATGTTGTTGTACTTGGTGGTGGTGGTGGTAGTGGTAGTAATTTGTTTGTGTTTCTTGCATGTAAGTGAATGTATGTATGCATTCCACACTGGTAGAATAAATTAAGATTGCAAATCTGAATGAGATCAGGTAAATGGTTCAAATTCTTAGGGGATTTTTATTCACCTCATAATACCAAAGTTATAAACTTAAATAAATATAATTATTTGTGTTACAATTAATTACATATAACATATAATTATGTAAATATTAACATTTTCTTGCTGTCCTTTTGTGCATGGTAAGTTTGTTCCCATTTTCTCTTAAACTTAGCACTCTGGTATCTCTGTTGTATGTAGGGATCTCCCACTAGGAATCCTACCATGGGTACTTTTCCTCTCTTAGCTGTACATAAAATAATGTAGTCTTCCCAATAATGGTATCTTCTGTTTGCTAACTTACATTATTGTGATTACACCATCTCCCTTCCAGTCTGCTTTTAGAGTCTCTGCTGGACTAACGTTCCTAAACCAACGCTACTATAACATCATCCCTATCAAGTTCCCATACTATACCCTTATTCTCCTGCATCAAGTCTAAATTCCAGAGAAGCAGCAACATATAGAAGTAAAAGTTACATGACCTTAAATAGTCATTTCACTCTGGGGGCCTGTCTCCCATCTGTAAGATGGACATGAGGACACCAGGATCACAGGATGATCCAGTTAGCTGTTGTGTGTCACTGTCCACCCCAAACTTGGTGACTGAAAACAACAAGCATTGCTTTTGCTCCCAAGTCTGCAATTTGGTCAGGAGCCTGGTGGGGCAAACTCATCTCCACACCATGAGATGTCAGCTGGGGAGACTCAAAGGCCAGGAGCTGGAATCATCAGAAGGCTCGCTCACTTGCCTGTCCTGTGGTGATAATGTTTGTGGGCTTGATCTCAGCCGGGGACTCTCCATATGACTGCTCAGCTTCCTCACAGAATGACAACTGGGTTCCAAAATCAAGTGTCCTCAGGTGGAGGCTGAATCACCTCTTGTGACCTAGTATTGGAAATTCTGTGCCACTTCCACCATATTCAATTGTTCAACTCATGACTAAGATCAGCCGGGATACAAGGAGAAAGGACATAGGCTCCACCTTTCAATGAGAAGAAGATCAAAGAATTTTTAGATATGTGTTAAAACATATAATGTTTTAATAACAGATAGTGTTGTTGGGGAAACTAAGCAAGAAAACATATATTAAGTTCTTAGCATTTTGCAATGCCTTTTCCCCTACCCCAGCCTACACTTCATGAAATGGCAATTTTGACTGGGGGTTCAAAATCCATGGTGAGTCTTGGCTCTCCCTCTTACTGGGTTGGTGATCCTAGACAAGTTAGTTAATCTCCTCATGCCTCAGTTTCCCTATTTGTAAAATGCAGATAAAAATGTGACTTTCCTTGTGGGAATAAGAGGATTAAATGAGATAATATGAAGCTAAGATAGCAAGGTACCTGTCACTATTGCTGTAGTTGTTTTTATTGTGCTGTTGTTGTTACTCTTACAATTAATGTTGTTGCTAGTGCCAGCCCAAACTTCATCCAAAAAGACCTGAAAGCAGGTGAGCAGATGAAAAAGCTGAGGTTAGGAAAAGGGTCAGGCAGCTGCCGATTGGTCTGATAACAAGAGGTATCACAACTGTCAAGCAGGGTCTGGAGTCAGCAGACCAGAGCAAGAACACAGGTAACAATACATCAAATCAGGTCATGAGGGCCAAGAAGCTGGCAATGGCATTGGAATAGAGGATAACCAAGCAAAGGGTGATCAATCATGGGACCAAAGTCTGGATGGAAGAGACAGAAAGTAAGCAAGCCACCATTTGTTGGTGTCAAAGACAACAGTCAGAACAATTCCCTATGGAGTTACATGGAGTAATGCCTGGTTGCTTCCTGTCCCCTTTTCAAGTAGCTAAGGACTTTTTTTTTCAGTACTAGAGATTGAACCCAGAGCAGAGGCATTCTACCTCTGAGCTACACTCTCAGCCCTATTTTTTATTCTTTATTTTTGAAACAGGGTTTCACTAAGTTTCTGAGGGCTTCACTAAGTAACTGAGGCTGGCCACAAACCTGCAATCCTCCTGTCTCAGTCTCCCAAGTACTGTAATTATAAGCATGCACCACCATGCCCCACTAGCTAGGGACATTTCTTGTGGACTCAGTCAGTTATAGGGAGGGGAAGGTGGATGTCTAATCCCACAGGGCTAGATTCCGTCGTCTTCAAATTGGGAGTTCTTCAAGTCATTTTCCACAGGCAATGGTATTGTTTATTGGAGCTCCCATTCCTATAAGATGCTGTCCATGCTGTGGCCCAGTGTGTCCCTTTAAATGTCACCCCACATACCATGACCTTGCCCAGTTGGAGTGCCCTCCTATCTAGGGTCACAGAATGAAAGGGAACTTTA
>PVLC010044566.1:0-12120 GCA_004027655.1 Graphiurus murinus | reverse complement strand
GATTCATTGTTAGTTTGGTCATCCTCTAAGAGTGATATTCTATTTTCCATGTGATCTAATCTGTTGTTTATAGTTTGCATTGATGCCTTCATTTCGATTATTTCATCTTTTACTTCCTTCAATGCTTCTGTTTGGTTTCTCTTTAGGTCTTCGAATTCTCTGTTTATTTGTTCCTTTATGTCTTCCTTTATTTCTTTAACGTTCTGCCTACATTCTTTCTGAAAATTCTGTATTGTTTCTAGTATTAAAGCTCTGAATTGTTCTTCTGGTAGTCTCTGCCATTCTGGGTTGGTGAGATCTGTTATTGAGGGGTTGTGGTGGCTCATTGTTTCTTTGTTATTTCTCCTTCCCGTGGTTTCCCTGTTCATCGATTTATATCTTTGCTGTTCTTGCAAGTTTTCTTGTCCAATCTCTGTAGTTGAGGTTTAGGGGTGACAGCATGTATTCAGAGATAGAGTTTGGGTGAGAGGTCGCCGTGATAGGTGCAGGGATAGGGTAAAGAAAGGGGTAAAGATTAGAGATGGTAGATATTGATATGTGACAGGAAAAAGAGGAAAAGAAAAGATAGGAGGTAAAGTATAGCAGAGAGGAATATGGGGGGGGGCTTGTAAAAGGGGTAAGGAGGGGGTTCAATGACCTAAGCGAGAGATAACAAAGCAAGTATTTATCCAAGTAAACATAAACAAATCAAAGCAATAACAGAGTTTAGACAGATCAAAATTGAAAACTTAATACCAAAAGAGAATGAAAAAAACATAACAAAACAAAACCAAAAACCAAAACCAAAAAAAATAAAACAAATCAAAAAATAAAAAATAAAAACAAAAAATAAGAACAAAACCCCCAAAATCTACAAATAGCAGTCACTAAAACCAACGCTCTGCTTGTTTGTAAGTACCGAGCTTAAATTTTCATGTGTGTCTTTGGCATTTTTAATTTATTTACTTATTTTAATTTGCTCTGTCAGTGCAGGCAGAGAGTTGCCCACTACTAGTTTATGTCTCTGGACTCTCCCCTGGGTCTGGCTGTGTCTCTGATTCTGCTTTTTGCTTTAGCAGTCTAAAAGCCAGGCCTTTCCAGAGACCCTGTGTGCACTGGGTTCCTCCACCCTTCTGGCTCTGTCTAGGCTCTAGCAGGGCGGATGACTGAGTCTATCCTTTGTTTTGTGAATCCGGCACCCTGCACCCGAGGTGCGCGTGACTCGACTTATGTCTCCCTGCAGTTTGGCCTGTTCCTGTTTTGATGGCTGGTGGCGCAAATGGACAATGATGGTCTGTGTAGCTAGCAGGAAGTTGGTGGGAGGGGCTGGCGTGCAGGCTTGGTTCTCTGCTGTTCGGCCTGTTCCACCTCCAGGACAGCTGGGGGCGCAGTCGGACAATGATGGTTTGGATAGCTGAGAGGAGGATGGTAGAGAGGCGCTGGCGGCTAAGATGGTGGCAGCCACACGCTGGGTCCCCCAAATCTCCTGATCTCCACCCAGGCGCTCCAAGTTCACGCCCAGGCTTCAAGCACTCCCTCTCTTCCCCCAGTCAAGAGGCTGGGCTTCCGGCCGATCTGCTTCAGGCTCACTTTTCCATCCCTGGAGCTGAGCATGGAGGCTGACCTGCCTGCTCGGCCTTCCCGGGTTGCTGAGGGGCGCAGGCTGGTGATAGTCTGGCCAGATGACAGGTAGCTGGTTGGGAAGGGCTAGCAGGGGAGATGGTGGGCCGCCACTTCACGGCCCGCCGGCTTCCGCTGACTCATCCTGCCCCTCCTGGACTCAGCACCTCCGCTCCCGCCTCAGTCCCAGGCCTCCGCCAAGAAGCTGCATCCCACTTCAGGCTCTGGGCGGTCACAGTTCCGCGCTGAGGCGATGCGCCGGGACAGACCCCAGTCCCGCGGGTGCCCACGCTGAATGCCCCACGGTTCTGGTCTCCACCTGGGTGCGGCGCGGGGTGCCAGGGGTGCTATGTCCCGGGGCCCGCCGTTCCCAGCATCTGGGTGGCCCCCAAGGCTCCTGGTCCTGCCCTTCCACAGCCTACCTCCTCGGTGCAGAGCCCAGCTGCTGCCTGCCCCGGCAGAGCCGGGCTGGCGGGGGTCTGCGCGGAGCGTGGATCGCTGCGTGATGGCGTCTTTTCTTGTCCCCGCTCTGCTTTCTTGATCTTCTTTATTTGTTTGTGGTTCAAATTTCGCTTTTTTCCTTCTGTTGAAAAGATCTTTTTATGGTAAATTTAGATCCAAATCCCCGCGTTTGTGAAAAGACGGTTCACTCAGTCGCCATCTTGGATCCTCCCTCAAAATGTATTAAGTTTTGTGTTTATTTAGAGACTACAAATTGACTGGGTGCTTGAACAAATTATTCCCTAGTTTCAGGTTTCTATTCATGCATGAGACTGATTAGAAGTTAGTGCTAACAGTTCAAAATAATGAAAATCTACTTGGGACCAATTTAATAAATTTAGAAGACATTTTGTTTGAAATTGTTTAGTGAATCACAGGAATACACATGTGAAAAAAGAATAAAAATACTTTTGGACTCCAATGACATTGCATCTTAAAAAATGGCACAAACTCAGTAGGACTGAAAAGACTTCATGAAATTCCATTCAGTCCAAATTTTAAAGAGATTCCCTCCTATTCTTACGCACAATTTGATCCTTCTGAAAACTAGACATTTTCTCTTTTGGAAGAACATATGTGGGCTCAGTCAACTATATTTAAAAAAAAATGCATAAAGTAAGAAACACTATTTTCATAATTTGGAAGGCTGAGCTTCAGTATTTTAGTTTATGAAAGCAATCCAGTTGCTTGCATATTTCAGAGTGTGACTTTTTCCACTCTTGGTTCTGTTCTTCATCTCTTGCAGTTGTTAAGGGACAATAATCTGAAACTGCAGCCAAAAACCTGACAGCCCGTAATAAAATGGCTTGTTTTTTTCCTTAAATATATTGTCTGATTTTTCTCTAAGGATAATGAGATGGATTTCAGACCAACTGCTTCAACTGACTCAGTAAAGTAGGAACTTTCAGTGACCACCCCCATGCTCTGCATTGCCACCGCCCAGTCATTAGGAATAGTCGGGTAGAGGGGTGATGGGAACACAGCAGGGCCAAGAGCCTGTAGGAAAATCTTGGTGTAATACTGAAGTTTTACTCACAAGAGTAAATCACGCTGAAAAATGCCGAAGGGTCAAAAGAACAACTCTGAAGACATTAATCAAATGGGAAGTGGTCATCTTAATGGGGAAATGCTGCCAAGATAGGCGCAGTCACCTTAAGAAAGCTGTGGAAATTAGGAAACTTCAAGCTTTAGCAACTGTGGTTATGTTAGCGAATGTCCATGTTCTTAGACATATACACTGACATGTAGAGCCTGGTTCTTCCTCCTCGTTTTCCTCCTCCACCTCCTCCTTCTCCTCCTCCTTCTCTTCTCCTTCTTCCCCCAGAATGGAAGATGCCCAGTAAGGATATGACATATGTAATTTACTTTTAAATGATTAAAAAGAGACCGAGAGTAGAAAAGGGAGGGAAAATAGAAGAGCATGCAATTGATCAGGTAGATCAGGTACAATATGTTAGCAATAGGTGACATTCTTTCAGCTTTCTGAGTACTTGAAATGACTTCCACAAATTTGAAATAAGTACACATATACACACATGCACAATGAAGACTGAGAGCAATTTCTGTTGCAAGTTGCTGCCCAGGCCACGCTGCTCCACCATCGTTCCTCCCTGATGGAGCACTCCCTTGAGGATGTCTGGCATCCATCAGATTACCAGGCTCTTCTTACTTCCTCGGAGACTTTAAGGAACATCCATCTTCTTTTGTCATTCCCTGATTCTTTCTCTGAAGGCCATGACTCCTATGACATCAGAAAATGCAAATCTTGAGGACAGAGACCACCCAAGTGGCACAGAACTCTGATGCTGAATGTGCTGTCCATGCTTTACTGGGGGATGGAGTCTCTAGGTGCTCACACCCCCCAATTTTCAAGATCCTGCAGTGGACCTTCCTTGCCTGGCCCAGGTGTCTCTGCTAATGGCCCAGAGAGTGGAAATGGCCTTTCTGCCTCCTCTCCTCAGAGGGTAGTTTGAATGCCATGGAATGTGCCAACTTTTATTTTTTCAGCAGGAGAAATTTTGTGTTAGATTTTAAATTCCTGAACACAGATGTTCAAGTTATATTAGTTTGCTGACTTACAAATTTGCTTTGAAAAAAAAATGGAACAGTTCAATGCAACAAAGAAAGATGCCAATGAGGCAGTGTAGAAGAATAGAAGAAGCTCAGTTTAGAATAATACCGTGTCTCTCAAACTTTAAAGTATGCACAGTTCTCCTATAATCTCGCTACATGCTGCTGCAAGTGGTAAACTGAGTGGGGCAGACATTCTGCATTTCTATCCACCTTCCAGGTGGTGCTGTTGCTGCTGGTCCATCCATAGATGGCACTGGGTAGTAGGAGTTATGTTGCCCCAGAGGAAGGAGGACTCACTGTTACCTGGAAAGCTTCATGGAAGAGGAAAAGTCCAGCTAGGTAGTGGAAGGAGAGCAAGCAGAATTTACATAGATAAGCAGGGGAGACAGAATTTCAGGTACAGGGATTGACTCAAGAATGCACTGGGTCAGAATGAGCTTAACTTGCTAGGAGAGCTCTCAGCAAGTGCCTGCTGGAACAGAGCTCTGGTGTGGTGGAGAGAAGGAGGAATATTATGGTTGTATGTTTGGCACACCAGAACAAAGAACATGCCCTTTATATTCTAAGCAATGGAAAGACAGAGAAGGTATTAGAGTAGAGGATGATATGACAAAGTCTGTTTGGACAAGGCTACCCTAGACATTTCACCTTCAAGGAATACCATCATTATAATCCCTTTGCTGTGAGTGGCATGTTTGAAAACCACTAGAAGCTACGAAGTCATTAAAGGAGATCTCTCTCCTAAATAAATGGTTATCTGGCTCCAAGATCTTTTTGATAGCTAATTGTTGGGAACAGGGTTTAAATTCACTATGCTGGAGGTAAATTAGACAAGTGATCAGCATTTAGTTGTTACTGTACTCAAATCAGAGTCTGAATATCTACGGGATGTGATGGAAAACAAAACAAAACAAAAAAAAAAAAAACAAGACCCAGAATTCTTCATAAATGTAGGCTTAATAGGAATCAGTTGTGTAGAGCTATGGTTGTTAATTCAAAGACAATAAGATCTGTCACTCAAGCATCTAAATAGGAAAACATCATAAACAAGTCATAAATTGTTCTAATAGCCTTCTAATTGCTGTTGGCAACTAGGCCCTTCAAATGAAGAAACAGAGATGTATAACACAGTACTAACTCTGTAGTTACAGTTTTAAAAGCAGAGATTGACCTTAATAATATGTTCTGTCTTTCCCAGTTTCTCCATGTGTCACAAAGGTGGGAGTCAAGTCCCTCTTAGGTACCTCCCTTGCAGACAGCATCTGTTATGGGCTGAACTGTCTCCTGTATCTTTAGGCAGCCTTAGTACTCAGTGTATTTGGAGATAAGGTCTTAAAAGAGGTAATTAAGGTAAAATACGGTCATTAGGGTGAGGCCTATAGAATATGACAGGTATTCTCAGAAGAAAAGGAAATCTGGACACAGCTACAGAGGGAAGATCCTGTGAAGATACAGGGGGAAGACGGCCATCTATAAGTCAAGGAGTGGGGCCTCTGCAAACACAAATCCTAAAGACACCCTGACAATGGACATCTTGCCTCTAGAACTTCAAGAAAATTAACGTTTGTTGTTTAAATTATGGCAGCCTAGCAAATGGAAACAGTATCATCTGCTCTTCTTCTCTCCCTTTGGTCAATGAAATATTTGGAAGAATGATGTACTGTGCTAGGCATAGAGGGTGATAGATGAATAGGATAAAGTGAAATATAGGATATAGGTTTTTTTTAAGAAGGTACCATTCCATTACAGGACACAAGCCATACACTCATTTTAACAGGTATATCTTTTTTAATAGCTAACAATACATAGATATATTTACTCTACTCATTTATCCACCCATTCAGCAAGTCTTTAGTGAGCATCTACTGTTCTAGATGCTGGGATATGGCAATGGATAAGCAATGAGCTTATACTCTATGTTATTTATAGAACATAGGTTTTATATATAACAAATTACATTGTAAATTATATATATAATTTATATATAATATATTGTAAATACATTGTAAATTATATATATAATATATAATAATTATATATTATATATATTATATATTATAATAATATTATATATTATTTATATATTAATTTATTATTATATTATTTATATATTAATTTAATATATTATTTATATATTAATTTATTATAATAATTATATATATATGTTGTCACTGGTATGAAGTGTTTGGGGGAAAAAACAAAGCAGATTAAAAAGAATGGGAGAAAGAGTGAAGGAGGAGGTCTGATTTGAGGTAGGTTGGTCCATGAGGACCTAATAAGGTGGCATTTGAGCAGAAACAAGTAGATATATGTGAAAATTGAACATACATTATGTTTTAAGTTCTGGGGGTTGGGGATGTAGCTCAGTGGTACAGAACTTGCCTAGCATGTGCAAGGTTCATTCAATCCCCAGTACTGCAAAGTAAATACATAAAAAATCAAAATAAAATAAAATGTTCCAAGTTCTGTGTAGGATCATGAGATCCAAGGAAATACCCATGGTCTATGGGAAAGTGGAAGTTTAATCTGAGAATTTCAACATACTTAGATAGATGTTATAACCAGGTCAACCACAATTAAATACTAGGTATTCATAGTTGACACTCAATAAGCATTTGCTGAATGAATGAATACATGGCTAAATGTTAGAAACAGTGAATAGTAGGAGACCAGAGGGAGGAGGGCAGTACTTTTGAGTAGGATAGTAGTTTCCCAACTAAGCTTGCTCTGGATGTCCCATGAGGGCCCTGTCATGGGAGGCTGTGGGGTGATGAGGGAAGTAGAGATGATTGATCAAGTGGGATTCTGCGCATTCTACCTATGTTTCAACAAACATCTTACCTGCTTTACCTATTGGGTGCACATAGAAGGTTGTGAGTGAAGGGAATTGCTACTTAGAAACATTTGAAAAGCACCCAGCTGGGGAATTGGGACCTATTTTCCCAGAGCATTGAAGAGGAATAGCATTTAGAAAAAAAAGCAAGTGCCAAGAAAGAGAACAACATTCTGGTACTGCAATACAAAATGGGAGGTGTCCACACCACTTATTACCATTTTATCCAAAGCTTAACCTGAAAAGAGCAAGATTCCAGCAAGCATGGGAACAAAAGAGGTGTAACTGCACCTTGCTTACTTGTCTCAAATCTCACAAAACCAACAAACCCTGGCTACAATTTAGGGTTTAGAAAGCCGAGAGCAGTTACCTGGCTTCCCCGTGGTAGCTGTTAACATTTATATGAGGGTTGCAGAGAGCGAGATTGATCAGAGGCCTGTAAACATTCCTTTCATAACTTTTTATCTTAAAGGAAAATGGTTTGTTTTGCAAGATGGGGAAAAAAGGCCAGAAGGGAAGTCGAATGCAGACAATGTTAGTGCAAGAGTTCTGAGAAACCCAGAGTGAACCCATTATCCAAGCAATAACAGATTTCCCTATCTCTTCAGCTTTACTTGGTCAGTGCATTTTAAAGGATATTTTCAAATACCTTTTTACTACGTTGTCTGGAAGAGAGAAGATACAATAAAATTCAACAGATAGCTCGCTATTAATGAAGCTCAAGTCAGATGTGCTCATGTACTTGGTCTGATTTTCAGATAGTCATATTTGGATCAGATAATTTTTTTATTTTATGGTACTAGGGATTGAACCCAAAGGCATTCTACCTCCGAGCTGTAATCCCAGTCCTTTAAAAAAATTTTTTTTTGAAACAGGGTCTTACTAGGTTGCTGAGTCTCGCTAAGTTGCTGAGACTGGCCTTGAACTGGTGATCCTCCTGTCTCAGCCTCCCAACCTAGAATTTAGAAGCAGGCATCACCACATCTGGCTTTGGGTTAGATCTTTAGGCTAAATGTGGAATTTCAGAAGTCAGAACCTATTCTCATCAAATCAGAATTAGGCAGGATGAATATTAATCAACACTAACGAGTAACTGTATGGCTTCAGGAAGCACAGAACCATGTAGCAGGAAGTAAATATATGTGTTTCTATGAACAAGATGGTATTCAATTGCCCAGCACAGATCTGCTCTTTGAACTCTGAGGTTTGCATATTCCCATAGCTAGAATAAATTCTGCTTAGTGAGCAGCCTAAATCCTTTACAGACATAAACATTCTGTCCCATTAAAAGAACACAACCATACAGTACAACTTGTTGTAACTTAGCATGATGTTACTTCAGAGAAATGAATAACTGGCCAAAGAAGAAGTCACCTTTGTTACCAACAAGACACGTGTCTTCATTTCCCCCCATGAATTCAGGTCATACTTACCTCAATTAGTTGGTAGAATCTCATATAACATTCATTCCTGAAGTAGACTTTCATTCCTAGACTATTTTAGTCATTGTTTTCTCTTACTTGTAAAAACTGTGAGTTGACAATAGAGTTTTAGATAACCATGAAATTGGTTTGTGTTTAAATAAGATACAGTTAAATATACCAGCCTCAGGGATATTGCTGGAAAAAAATTAGGTTTATATACTGCAGCAGTGTGTTACAATGGCCTTAAAATGTTAAGGAAAAATGCCTCAAAGAAAGTAAAAGGTGGCAGGCACTTCTAACCCACCTGGGAATTTTTTAAATACATATTTTAGTTTTAGAATAAATAGCTTAAGAAAGCATCTCTAAGCTGGGCATGGTGGTGCACACCTGTAATCCCAGTACTTGGAAGGCTCAAATAGGATTGCAGGTTTGAGACCGGCCTCAGCAATAGTGAGACTCTCAGCAATCTAGTGAGACCCTATTTCAAAATAGAAAATAAAGGACTGGGGATGTAGCATGGAGGTAGAAAAATGACCCTGGGTTCAATCCCCAGTAACCCCCTCCCTCCCACACACACAAGCAAGATATTCTAGCCAAAAGCAATTTCAGGTAGAGGAATATTTGCTCATGGAGAGATTTTCAGCAGAATCATGATAGTTGACTGTAGATGGGTGGGATTTAAAGATCAATCCAATTGACTTCCTTTTCTTGACAGAGGAGGAAGTTGGGGGTTCAGGGAATAGAGTGGTTTACTCCAGATCACATAGCCTGATTGAGACTAGGAGAGAACTGCAAACCAAAGTGTCTCCAAGTCTCCAACACCAATGTTTCTGTATGTTTCACCATGGGGGCTATTTGGAATTCTTAGTCTATGACTTTATTCAAAATATAAAAATAGGAGGATTAAAAATGCTATTTATCTTATTTGTGAACATGATACAGAAACATTTGCTTGATGAATAAGACTAGTGATCATTCTTCCAGGGCCTCTTGAGAGCCTAAGATGGCCTCTTTGCAACCAAGATCCATTTATGTGCTTGAGTCTTGGGTTTGGAAGCACATAGAAAAATGCTGATTTGCAAAGCACGTGTCCAAAAGCACCTATAATCAGGGAATTCCTTAGCTGAACTAGAAAAACTTGTACCATGCAGCTGTGTCCTGATCATCTGATGTCTCTGTTCACTCAGGAAGATTCCAGAAAGCTATCTTACTAACTTGCTAGGTGATCTTGTCTAAGTCAACAGACTTCCCCATACTTTTTTCCCCCATCTGTAAAATCAGGCACCACATAGAGTATTTTGTGGCTACGATCTGCACAGTTTAGGGTATAAATTGTCTAATACAACCATTTTAAGATTGCCTTAAAAAACTAGAGCTGCTCTCCCTGTCCAATCCCTGTAGGTTCCATCCGCAGGCGACATTCCATTATTGTCCCAAGTCCTTTTCTTTTTGCTTCCCTCCCCTATATCCCTGTTGAGATAATGCGTGGCAAAGGAGTGTGCCTTCAGGAAGTGTTGTTTCAACAGATTCAAGGCTGGGCAGCCACGTGTCCCTCACCTCTTCCTTTACCTCTTAGAGACAAGCTGAATGCCGGCCACAAGGTGAGGCTGAAAGAGCACCAGTGCCACCACCTGGATGCACGAAGAATGAGGCCCCACACACATGGGAATCCGAGGTGTCCAAGAGTGAACCTGAACTTGCTTGATTCTTTGCCCTTCCCTTTCCAGCTCCTAGTAGTGTTTTATCTTTCTATTTATCATCACTTCTTTTCACCTTTTTTACAAGTATATGCTAATGCTTCCTGGGTTTTACCTGCTGTCCTCCTGTTTAGGAAGAGGTCCTGAGAATGATGAGGGGCCCATCCTAAGCTGGGAGAGAAGAGAAACTGGAATTGGTACCCTTTGGAGAACTTATCTACGGAATGTACATCTAGAGGTCTGTTTACATGTTCTCTTGGTCATTCAGGAAAACCTTGATGAAATCTGTCTTCTGCTGCCTAAGGTTTAGTTAAGCTCTATCAGATCCTTCACCCTGAAATTGAGTGTATACTATCAGCTATTTTCTTGTTCTACGAGGAAAGAAAGACAATATGCATCACAGTGTCACCTGCTGTGTGACGTGAGCTAGGTAGTGTTCCATGATACAAGGTTCTCTTCTATGTAACATGATTCTGTTGATTGCTCTAACCAGGGGTTTAGGGCAATTGACTAGAACTATTCCTTATAGTACGAAGTAGGCAGAGGCTGACAACCTTCCCAAGTGGACCTTCTTGGCTTCCACAGACGCTTTTCCCTAGACACTTGGTTCTAAACATCTCTAGTTCCTACAGTTATCCAAGTCATCACGGATCACCTACCCCGAGTCAGGTACTGTTCTTGGCACCAGTGTAAAAAGCAGAGAGAAGGGACCAGCTCAGCTTCCTAAATTAAGATTAGCTTTTGTGTTGGTAGTTTAGATAGCCATTTCTGCTGGAGGATATTCATTTTTATTAATTCCACTTCAGGCCTCCATGTATCCCAAGGGTGCCCAGGAGATAACCCTCGGGCCATGGAGGGATGTTGGGGCAATTTTGAGGGGGGGGAGGGCTTCTCTTCTCAATTACAGGAACAAGACTTCGATCTGTTTTCTACATTGATATTCTTTAATTTTTTATTTTTATAACGTGCTTTTATTAGAGCATTATAGTCTCACATCCTAATCTATATTGATATTCTGAGATTTATTGATTTTTGAAGAAGTTTTCTGAGGACTTTATAAGATTAAGTGTAGGCAATTATGTCAGGTAGAATTAACCTTTAGAATGACCAAGATACCCAACAAAGGTCATGGGATTGGTCCAACAACTTAACCTTTGACAATCAGTGGCAATTCATTTTTAGCATCAGTCATCATACCTGGGTCCTGTTCTCGTTAACTATTTTACGTGGTTTATTTGGTATTATTTTATGTGCTTTTATTGGTGCATTATGGTCTCACATCATAATGTAAATCATGTTGACAATGATATACATGCACACAGAACTTGGTGCCTCTCCCGCTTCTCCATCTTCCCCTCCTCCCATACAGAGTACTGAGATTGACATTGGAATTTTCACATATGTACACACAGTCAATGTTAGTATTTCCAATAATGAACGTCAGTCTTCCCCTCTCCTTTCCTTAGACCACTGTTGGTATATTTTGTTCATTAAAAAAATTTGAGACTGGCTTAAGGGTTAAACTTCTATTAGGCTGAAAGTTTTTTTGAATACATTTAGTTGTATCTTTTATGGAGGAATTATAATAAAATATGTGTGCTTCCTTTAATGTTTATATTTTAAAGCTTAAGATATAAAAATTGAATGAATGAGCTCCAAATATTTTTATTTTGACTTAGACTGTCTTTAGAATCTTTCATAAACCTATTACAAAGTTGGGTGTGTAATATGTGTTCAACACATACTAGTTGGGTTGAGCTGAAAAATTTTAGATTCTAGAAATGAAGAGTGCTAAAAGTGAAGATATTTAGAAATAACAAATACCATATAAACCCTTTGTTAATCTGTTTAGATCATTACTGATTATGGGAAGTAGATGGCAGAGTTCTGGGGGAATTCTCCTCCTCTTCTCTCTCCTCTCTCCTTTCCTTCTCTTCCTCCTCCTCCTCTTCTTTCCTTTCCTCCTCCTCCTCCTCCTCCTCCTCCTCCTCCT
>PVLC010044565.1:0-12121 GCA_004027655.1 Graphiurus murinus | reverse complement strand
CGTGGTGGCGCACGCTTGTAATCCCAGCATTCGGGAGGCTGAGACCAGAGGATCCGGGTTCGCGGCCAGCCTCAGCTACCTAAGTGAGGCACTCCGCAACTTAGTGAGACCCGGTTTCAAAATAAGGAATAAAAAATAGGGCTGGGGGTATAGCTCGGAGGTAGAATGCCCCGGAGTTCAACCCCCAGTACCGCAAAAATAAATAAATAAATAAATAAAATAAAATATATCTTTAATATAAAATAATATCTTTAATATAAAATAATATCTTTAATATAAAATAATATATATATCTTTCTTCAGTGGGCTATTGGTGGTGGCATGAGGGCTTCTGACTGGCCCACCAGTGAGGGCTTCAACCCCTGGCCCTGGGGAGGTTTCTTGTGGCCCTTGGCTGACCCTTACATGCAAGCACTTCTTTGCCCCGTGCTTCAGTAGCTCGTCCTGCACCCCACAATCTTACCTACCCTCTGTGGCCCCAACTCCAGGCCTGTGGCAAGCGTCTCTACTTTTCTAGGGCCTGAACTTTTTTTTTTGCAGTACTAGGGATTGAACTCAGGGGCGTTTTACCTCCGAGCTATACCCCAGCCCTATTTTTTATTCTTTATTTTGAAACAGGGTCTCACTAAGTTGCAGAGGGCCTCACTAGGTAGCTGAGGCTGACTGCGAACCTGGATCCTCTGGTCTCAGCCTCCCAAATGCTGGGATTACAAGCGTGCGCCACCACGCCCGGCTCTAGGGCCTGAACTTGATCGTGTAGCCACTGCCTACTCCCTGTTCCCCGTGCTCCCTGCCATCTCCTCCCTTTCCGGAAGCACCTTCCCCGTTAAACTAACCTGGGGCCCCCGGGACACCGACTAGGAATGGAATGTGATTCTCTTGGGCGCCCTCTCTCAGCTTCTCTCTCTCTCAAAAAGGCCTGCTCTCCTCGGTTCTGTTGAAAAGGCATCTCTCAGCAGTCCAGGGAGAAAGGGGGTGACCACAGCGCTGTTTCTCTGGCTTCAAAATATGGAGAACTTGGGACTTTCGTTTCCCACTGTGGGCTCTGACTGTTCACTCTGGAGGCTCCGCTGTGGTCCCTCACACCACCCTACCTCTGCCCCAGGGGTGCTCCTTCTAAACGTCTAAAGCAAGGTACCCTGGGCCCTGCCAGGGCGGTGGGGCACACTCATAACCCAGTACTTGGGAGGCTGAGGCAGGAGGATCACAGGTTCAAGGCCAGCCTTGGGAATTTAGCCAGGCCCTAAGCAACTTAGATCCTATTTCAAATTCTAAAAATAAGCTGGGTGTGGTGGTGCACACTTGTAATCCCAGTGCTTGGGAGACTGACACAGGAAGATCGCAGGTTTGTGGCCAGCCTCGGCAACTAAGGGAGGCCCTCTGCAACTTGAACCCTGCTTGGCCTTTCCTAAATAACGTTCCTAAATAACTAGGATCGTCATTATTAACATGAACAGAGGAGGGCCCTGTGACACAGAGAGAAAGCATTCAGCATTCTGGCTTCCTGGATGGCCTGGGGCAGGTCTTGCCTCTCTCTCTGGGGACAGGGTGGTAAGTTGAGGCTGAA
Organism: Graphiurus murinus; assembly: GCA_004027655.1. Classification (NCBI taxonomy): domain Eukaryota; kingdom Metazoa; phylum Chordata; class Mammalia; order Rodentia; family Gliridae; genus Graphiurus; species Graphiurus murinus. The sequence continues at coordinate 10,554 of PVLC010044565.1, read as the reverse complement.
GTGAGGTGAGAGGTGGGAGTGCACTTAGCAGGCTGCTCAGGCCCCATTGAGTTCACTCGACCAATGGCAAATCAAATCAATTTGTTGTTTTTTGTTTTTTTTGCAGTACTGGGGATTGAACCCTGGGGCATTCTACCTCCGAGCTCCACCCCAGCCCTATTTTTTTATTCTTTATTTTGAAACAGGGTCTCACTAAGTTGCACAGAGTCTCACTAAGTAGCTGAGGCTGGCCAAGGACCCGGATCCTCCAGTCTCAGCCTCCCAAGTACTAGGATTACAAGTGTGGGCCACCACGCCCAGCTTCAAATCAGTTTTATTTGTTTTTTAAAAAAAGCCAAGCATAGTGGCACACACCTGTTAATCCCAGTACTTGGGAGGCTGAGACAGGAGGATCACAGGTTCGAGGCCAGCTTCAGCAACTTAGCGAGACCCTGTTTCAAACTGAAAAATAAAATAGGGCTGGGGGTGTAGCTCAGAGGTAGAATGCCCCTGCATTCAATCTTCAGTACCAAAAATAAAATAAAAGAGGGCCGGGGTGTAGCTTAGAGGTAAAATGCCCCTGGGTTCAATCCCTTATGCCACAAAAAAGAAAAGAAGGAAGGAAAGAAGGAAAGGAAAGAAAGGAAAGGAAAGGAAAGAAATGAAAAAGCTGGGCGTGGTGGCGCATGCTTGTAATCCCAGTATTTGGGAGGCTGAGACCAGAGAATCTGGGTTTGAGGTCAGCCTCAGCTACTTAGTGAGGCCCTCACAACTTAATGAGACCCTGTTTCAAAATAAAGAATAAAAAATAGGAATGAGGGTGTAGTTCAGAGGTAGAATGCCCCTGGGTTCAATCTCCAGTACCGTACCACAAAAAAAAAAAAAGAAAAGTGATTATATCTACTTCTAGAGTGTGTAGTAGGTACATACCTTGTCTCTAGTTCTCACAAAGCTCTGTAAAGTAATATATCGTCATCTGGGCATGGGTGGCATATACTTATAATCCTAGTACTTGGGAGGCTGAGACAGGAGGATTGCAGGTTCATGGCCAGCCTCAGCTACTTAGTAAGACACTCTGCAACTTAATGAGACACTGTTTGAAAATAAAGAATAAAAATAGGGCTGGAGATGTAGCTTGGAGGTAGAATGCCCTTGGATTCAATCCCTGGTACCACACACACAAAAGTAGTAGAGGGGGTCATTCCCAGAGTACAGATGGAGACACTGAGGTTCAAAGAAGGGCCCCTTAGCTGCGGATCCATGGAGTTTGACTGTAAACACTGCCTGTCTTATTCCTAACAGACGTGGCTATCTCCACACGGCGTGATAGAGCAGAGCCCACCACCACTCCGGGCTGCCTTTCATTCATGCCTAATTCTATCTCCACTCTTTTTAGGATTCTGCTGCAATGAGCTGGTGGAGGAGCTACTTCTGGATCATCTTAGCTGTGGCCATCATCATTGTCTCTTTGGTCCTAGGCCTCACCCTGTACTGCGTCTGTAGGCGGCAGCTAAAACAAGGTAATGGCCATCTCCCCTAAGCAGGTGGAGGGAGGAGGGGGTGTTTGTTAGTGCATTAGAGTTAGGGCAAGAGCTGGGCGTGGTGGCGCACGCTTGTAATCCCAGCATTTGGGAGGCTGAGACCGGAGGATCCGGGTTCGCGGCCAGCCTTAGCTACCTAGTGAGGCCCTCCGAAATTTAGTGAGACCCTATTTCAAAATAAGGAATTAAAAAAAAAAAAAATAGGGCTGGGGAGCCGGGCGTGGTGGCGCACGCTTGTAATCCCAGCATTCGGGAGGCTGAGACCGGAGGATCCAGGTTCGGGGCTAGCCTCAGCTACCTAGTGAGGCACTCTGCAACTTAGTGAGACTCGGTTTCGAAATAAAAAATAAAAAATAGGGCTGGGGGTATAGCTCGGAGGTAGAATGCCCCTGAGTTCAATCCCCAGTACCACAAAAAAAAAAAAAAAAAAAAAGAGTTAGGGCAAGAAGATTAGTTCTAGGTCTATATGGGCTGAACTTTGGATTAAGCATCATGCTTTTCTGGGTTTGAGTCCTATCTCTGCTACTAACTTGCCCATTGCTGTTTGGGAAGATGAAGCAAGAGGACCTCAAGTTCAAGGTCAGCCTGGGCAACTTATCGAGACCCCATTTCAGACAAATGATTCCTTTGCGTTCCCAAGTCTGTCTGTGTTCCGTCTTGACAACTCCTCCAAATATCCTGAACCCACTTGGTCTCTGAAGACTTCTAAATTCTAAAATCACAACTTTGACTAGTCCATCCTAAATGTGTTTGGCTTTTCCCCCACCTTAGGCAAGAAATGGAAAATTGCCAAGCCCTTGAAAGGAATCCCAGGAGACGAAGAAAAGATGTATGAGTAAGTGGGGGAAGTCCTTCTGCTTTATAACTGTGAGAACCTCCTGTTCACTTTCACCCCTGCTCCTCCTCGGCTGTTCTGGTGTGACCGAGATGCCCACTTTGCTGTGGAGTCAGCAAAATGTCTTGTCCGCCAACCCTCCCCATTTTATTTTACTTATTTATTTTTTGTGGTACTGGGGATTGAGCCCAGGGGCATTCTATCTCCGAGCTATACCCCCAGCCTTATTTTATTTTTTTTTTTATTTTGAAGCAGGGTCTCACTAGGTTGGTGAGAGTCTCACTACTTGCTGAGGCTGTCCTCGAACCTCGATTCTCCTATCTCAGCCTTCTAAGTACTGGGATTACAAGCGTGCACCACCACGCCTGGCTACTCTCCCCATTTTAAGGGCAGAGATCTCAGGGTGTTGTGGGTGGAGGGCACCACCTGGAACTCTCTGCTTTCCAAGGTCTCCCTTGTTGCATCTTTTTTTTTTTTTTTTTTTTTTTTTTCAGTCCTGGGGATTGAACCCAGGGCATTCTACCGCTGAGCTACACCCCCAGTACTATTTTTTTTCGTGGTACTGGGGATTGAACTCAGGGGCATCCTACCTCTGAGCTATACCCTCAGCCCTATTTTTTATTCTTTATTTTGAAACAGGGTCTCACTAAGTTGCGGAGTGCCTCACTAGGTAGCTGAGGCTGGCCTCGAACCCGGATCCTCCGGTCTCAGCCTCCCAAATGCTGGGATTACAAGCCACCACACCTGGCTCCCCACTCCTATTTTTTATTCTTTATTTTGAAACAGGGTCTCACTAAGTTGCAGAGTGCCTCACTAGGCAGCTGAGGCTGGCCAAGAACCCGGATCCTCCTGTCTCAGCCTCCCAAATGCTGGGATTACAATCGTGCGCCACCACGCCCAGCTTGTTGCATCTATTTTGACAGAGGTCACAGACTGGACTCCGTTCTAGGCCCACCACCCCGTATTCACCCCTTTTCTTTAGGAGGATTTTAAGTGTAGTCCTCTGAAAGCCATAGTGCTGGACAAAAATAGAGCGTCGGCTTTACTTTTGTTTCTCGTGATGTGCTTGGGGACTTACAAGTTGCGTCTGTGTTGGAGGCGCCCAATGACACCCTGAGGCTTGATGACTCACTAGGAGGACTCGTGGGACCCGGAAGTCAGTGCGCACACAGTTACAGTTTAATACAGCCAATGCGTACGGATTGAAATTAGCACAGGAAAAAGGTGCATGGTGCGGCGTCTAGGAGAAACAAGGCACAAGCCTCTAGCTGTCCTTTCCTGGTGGCCTCGCAGATCCCCTTATGGTCCCAGCCACAAAGTGTGACAACACTTGTGAAGCGCATGTGCCAGCCAGAGACACTCGCCTGAGCCTCGCTGTCCAGGGTGCGTGGGGACTGGTCACGCAGGCATGGAGTGCCCATGACTGACCTAGTCAGCTCAGTCCCCAGCCCCTCCAGGAGCCAAACTGCATGGCCCAGGGTCCCAGGAGAACAAAACATTCCCCAGGAACCATATGATGAGCACAGACTATCCGGGTGGCCCAAGGGCCTGGATACATTGAGACACTCTTACCAGGCGGGGTATTCCAAGAGCTGGAAAAGGCGCTTTCCCAAGAGCCAGTCACGATTATACGGACCATCTAGAACAACAGCTATGCTTTTGTAAAATAGCTTTCGTTGTGGAGCCAAGGGTCCAGCAAATAAGACAACTTCCCCACCCATTTTGATCCCCTTGAGGATGTAGCTAGATGACCAAAAACATTGCCTTGATTAAGAAATAAAACTGCACTGAATGTGGTTGTGCACGACTGTGATCCCGCGGGAGTACTTGGGAGGCTGAGACAGAAGGATTGCAAGTTTGAGGACAGCCTCAGCAACATAGTAAGGCTCTCAGCAACCTAGAGAGACTCTCTTTCTTTCTTTCTTTCTTTCTCTTTCTTTCTTTCTTTCTTTCTTTCTTTCTTTCTTTCTTTCTTTCTTTCTTTCTTTCTTTCTTTCTTTCTTTCTTTCTTTCTTTCTTTCTTTTTTGTACTGGGGATTGAGCCTAGAAACATTCTACCTCCAAGTTACACTGTTACACCCCCAGCCCAATTTTATTTCTTTATTTGGAAACAGTGTCTCACTAAGTTTCTGAGAGCCTCACTATGTTTCTGAGGCTGGCTTTGAACATGTGATCCTCCTGTCTCAGCTTCCCAAGTACTGGAATTACAAGCATGTGCCACCATGTCCAGTGAGACCCTGTTTCAAAGCAAAAACATACATAAAAAAGGCTGGGGGTGTAGCTTGGAGGTAGAATGTTCAATCCCCAGTACCAAAAAGGAAGGGAGGGAGGGAGGGTGGGAGGATTGAGTACATCTGTTTTGCAAATTGAAGTACACCTAGCAGACACCTCCCTGTCCTAATCCAACTCTGGTGAACACAGGAGGGTGCCCTCCATGCTGCAACTCCTTGCCTTTGATTTCAGCCATTCCCCCAGCTAGAGGAAACTGCTTCTTTAGCAAGTATAAACAGATGGAGGACCTAGGGAAGGAAGGAAATGCTCCCACTCACTTTCCTTATAATCTGCTGACAATAGGCACGATCCTAACCAAACACTGACTCTCTCTCTCCTTCTCCCTCTGCAGGAATGTTCAGTCACCAGGTCAGGTACCCCCTCTGCCACCCAGGGGTTTGGTTGCTCTAGGAGATTCCTGTAAGTACATTTTTTTTTTTTTTTTTTTGTGGTACTGGGAATTGAACTCAGGGGCATTTTATCTCCGATCTATACCCCCAGCCCTATTTTTTATTCTTTATTTTGAAACCGGGTCTCACTAAGTTGCGGAGTGCCTCACTAGGTAGCTGAGGCTGGCCGCGAACCTGGATCCTCCGGTCTCAGCCTCCCGAATGCTGAGATGACAATCGTGTGCCACCACGCCCGGCTCTGTAAGTACATTTTTCTGGTAACCATTTCATTCAGGGAAAGATAACAAATGTATCTAGGTGTCTTGGTCATTGCGGGCTGCCGTGACAAAAATACCATAGTCTTAAGTGGCGTAAACAATAAAAAAATCATTTGCTCACAGTTTGGGTGGGGAGAGTCGGAGATGAGGTGCTGGCTGATAAGGTTTCTGCTGAGGCTTTCTTCCTGGCTTGCCGACTGCTGCCTTCTGCTCTGTCCTCACATGGCCTTCCCTTGGGCATTTGAGCTGGGGAAAGAGGCAAGAGAACCAGCACTTTGGCGTTTCTTCTTCTTCTATTTTTTTAAATAAAACCAACACACACACACACACACACACACACACACACACACACACACATTTTTTTTTGCAGTACTGGGGATTGAAGCTAGGGGCATTCTACCTCCGAGCTTCACCCCCAGCCCTATTTTTTATTCTTTATTTTGAAACAGGGTCTCACTAAGTTGCGGAGGGCCTCACTAAGTAGCTGAGGCTGGCCTCGAACCCGGATCCTCCAATCTCAGCCTCCCAAGTACTTGGATTACAAGCGTGCGCCACCACGCCCGGCTTTGTCGTTTCTTCTTCAGTGCAGTGGTATAACGCCACTGGATTCTGTCAAAACTTAATAGGGACGCGGGGGTGGTGGTGGTGGGCATGCTTGTAATCCCAGTACTTGGTAGGCTGAGACAGGAGGATCACAGGTTCATGGCCAGCCTTAGCTACTTAGTGAGACCCTCTGCAACTTAGTGAGACCCTATTTCAAAATAAAGAATTAAAAAAAATAGGGCTGAGGGTGTAGCTTGGAGGTAGAATGCCCCTGGGTTCCATCCCCAGTACTGCAATCCTAGTACTTGGGAGGCTGAGACAAGAGGATCGCAGGTTTGAGGACAGCCTCAACAACTTAGCGAGACTCTCAGGACCCTGTTTCAAAACAAAAGCACAAAAATAAATAAAGGGCTGGGGGTGTAGTTTGGAGGTAGAACGCCCCTGGGTTCAATCCCCAGTAACACACACACACACTGTTTTGACTGAATGGACAAATATAACAGTATTAGCTATACACTGTGTGTCAGGCCCCCTGCTAGACATTATCTCATTTAATCCTCATAACAACTCTAGGAGGCGGGTACATTTTTATTTCTCTTTGGCAGATGAGGACGCTGAAGCATAGAGAAGTTAAGTGACTTGCCCATGGTCACAAAGCTAGTGAGTAGTGAAGCCTGAACATGAATTTACATCTGTATAACTGCCAACTTCTACAGGAAAGGAAATAGCAATAGTCTTTCAGGTTTTCTTGGGAAATGAGATTGTGGTAGAGGCCATTCCAATCCCCATCACAGGTGGAGTTGAGCTATTTCATCATTATATTAGTCCATTTTCCTTTACTATAACAAAATACCCGAGGCAGGGTAACTTATCCCAAAAAAGGTTGTGTGGGGGGGGTACTGGGGATTGAATCCAGGGGACTCTACCACTTAGCTTCAACCCCAGCCATTTCCATTATTGATTGATTAATTGTGGTACTGGGGATTTAACCCAGGGACATTTGCCTCCAAGCACTACCCCCAGCCATTCTTTAAAATTTTTGCTTTGAAATAGGGTCTCATGGGTTTCTAAGAGTCTCACTCCGTTGCTGAGGCTATCCTTAAGCCTATGATCTTCCTGTCTCAGCCTCCCAAGTACTGAGATTGCAGGTGTGCACCACCACACCTAGTTATTTATTTTTTTTTACTTATTTACTTGTTGTGCTATTGGGGATGAAACCCACGGGCATTCTACTGCTGAGCTGCACCCCTAGCTCCATTTTATTCTTTATTTTGAAACAGGGTCTCACTAAGTTATGGCGGGCTTATATTTTTATTTTTGAAACAAGGCCTTGCTAAAATTGCCCAGGTTGGCCTTGATCTTGCAATTCTCCTGCCTCAGACTCTTTTTTTTTTTTTTTTTCTGGTACTGGGGATTGAACCCAGGGGCATTCTACCTCCAAGCCCCACTCCCAGATCTATTTCTTATTCTTTATTTGGAAACAGGGTCTCACTAAGTTGCAGAGGGCCTCACTAAGTATCTGAGGCTGGCCTTGAACCTGCAATCCTCCTGTCTCAGCCTCCCAAGTACTGGGATTACAAGCGTGCACCCCCCCCCACCCTGCCCCTGGCTCTATCGCCTCTTAACATCACTACACTGAGGACCAAGCTTCTAACAGATGAACCTTTTGGGGACACACTCAAATCATATCCAAATCATAGCAATCATTCTTTGGTTTGCTATGAAGCCATTCTGCACTAATTCTACCTTTTGAAAACACCACTGTTATCCGGGCGTGGTGGCGCACGCTTGTAATCCCAGCATTTGGGAGGCTGAGACCGGAGGATCCGGGTTCGTGGCCAGCCTCAGCTGCTTAGTGAGGCCCTCTGCAACTTAGGGAGACCTGGTTTCAAAATAAAGAATAAAAAATAGGGCTGAGGGTGAAGCTCGGAGGTAGAATGCCCCTGAGTTCAATTCCCAGTACTGTTATGGGGTACGGCGGGTCCTCCAAAATCCAGGTCCTTGGTATCTGTGGTAAAAAGAATTTTAGCACGTACCAGTCAGAAAACTATAGGCAGGTTTATTTTAAGAACTTAAGGGGAAACTGGGAGAAAGGGGAAGGGAAGGCATGGAGCGGGAAGTGGGAAGGGGGTAAGGCATGGAGGAGAAGGGCCCGCCGCACTCACCTCAGAGAGGTGAGTCGAGGGAAGAAAGAGGAAGTGGGCGCTTGAGACTTGACTTTTATCCCAGGAGGATGGGCTCGGGAAAGGGCTTGGCTCCTCCTCTTCCTCAGATTCAGGTGGGCGAATAGGTGGTCACATAGGTGCAGGTGGGGCGGGACTTCCGGAGATTAGGGCGTGGGCCTCAGGCGAGGCAGGGCTTCCTAAGAAGAAAAAAAAACTTCCAAGGGGTGGAGCTTAACTCTCCAGATTTTAAAAAAACTATATTTTAAAAACCATATTTTTCTGGATAAAAACTATATTTTCCTGGATCCTCCCAATACCATCCTCCTACCTAACTTTCGCTTCCTAATCTACCTCATCAGTACCACAATAAAAAAAAAAAAAGAAAACACCACTGTTTTCTTTCTTCTTAGCAGAGAGATTTGTGTATCAGCAATTATCATGCTGAGACTCTTAGTCAATAGCTTTGCATGTAAGAGGCAAACCTTTTTGTGTATTCTAGCCCCGCAGGAAACCCCAAGTCAGCCACCAGATACATATTGGGCGGTGAACAGAGTTAGAAACATGAAGACCGCTTTCATTCCTGGCTACATTAAGCCCGAGGATGACTACGACGATGTTGAAATCCCTGAGATTTGTGTATCAGCAGTTATGGGCAATTCAGAGAAGTAGTACAAGTCATTGGGAGGGATACGTCAATAAGGAAATGCGGTTGGTGTCACTTCCTTGTGAAAATCAGGAGCTCACCAGGGTAACCGTCTAGCTACCGGCTCTGGTCTGTCTCTTTTCCAAGCATTTGATTCATAGTTCTCGTGCAGTGCGGAGATGTGGGAGTCAAGATGTCTGACCAGCATTTGCCATTCACTGACTTGATTGATCCTGTCACCTGCGTCATGTCTGTGACTGAGTTTCCTCTATAAAATGGGAATCTGAGCCGGGCGTGGTGGCGCACGCTTGTAATCCCAGCATTCGGGAGGCTGAGACCGGAGGATCCGGGTTCGCGGCCAGCCTCAGCTACCTAGTGAGGTCCTCCACAACTTAGCGAGACCCGGTTTCAAAATAAAGAATAAAAAAATAGGGCTGGGGGTGTAGATCGGTGGTAGAATGCCCCTGAGTTCAATCCCCAGTACTGAAAAAAAAAAAAAAAAAAAAAGGGAATCTGGCCCACCAGGAAGGGGGAAGATCACCAAAACCCATAAAAATCATGCTGAGACGCTTAGTCAAAATAAATCAACATGCAACAGCTTTGCGTGTAAGAGGCAAACCTTCTTGTGTATTCTAGCCCCGCAGGAAACCCCAAGTCAGCCACCAGATACATATTCAGCGGTGAATAAAGCTAGAAACACGAAGACCGCTTTCATTCCTGGCTACTTTAAGCCCGAGGATGACTACGACGACGTTGAAATCCCTGAAACCCATTCATTCTAAAATGACCATCTCTTCTTTTTGAGAAGAAGCAGAAGCAGAAGAAGCTTCGCACGGCTTATTTTAAAACAATCAAACACGGTTGGACTTTAATGATTACCCAGGTCCTGAAAACCAGCGGTAATCTTGTGAGGATCTGTGAGGTAAGAACTTCCTGCGCCTTAAAGGAAGCGGCTCTGCGAGCAGAAGATGGCAGCCAGAGGAAAGACACAGCTCGGCCCCGTGCCTCGCCCGTGGAGAGGACCGCTGGGTTCCCCGCTCCCGCCTGTGGGAAACGCCTCTGTTCCCTCCGTTTCTGTGCTTCTAAGTGATCTTACGTCTTGGCATTTGGTTGTGCAGAGCCTCCCAGGTTCCCATGCCCAGCCAGGCCCCTGCCAAGCACAGGAGTCTTCCTCCCTTCCTCCCTTCCACCCACCCATCCCTGCATCGGGAGCCCAAGGGTGGTAGTCACAGCCCAGCACTCTTGTGCACAAGTCGCCACTTTACACTTTTGAGAGTTGCAAGGACAGGGAGTGCTTTGCACTTTTATGAACCCTCTGCACCTACACACGCTGAATACTTCCCACCCCTCTGCCTTCATACGATATAGGCCAAACTGACCAGAGAGAATCAAGGTCTTTTTTTTTTTTTTGGCAGTTCAGAGTTCGCCCCATCCACAACTCTCATTATTACTCCCTGTCTTCCATGCTGTCTTCCTCCATTTCCACGTCCCTGTCCCTGGTCTCATCTTCCTCTGTCGCTGACGAGTGACCTCGCCAGTGCCCAAGCTCCGCGTCCCTCTCTGTCCCAACGCCTTTCAAACTGCAGGCTGCAGCTGAGCAGCTCTTTCTCCAGGTCCAGGCTGGGCTGCCTCCAGGATGTCGCCATGTGACTCTCTCAAAGGGCCTCAAACCTGACATATGCCAAGAGAAACCGGTTACCTTACCTATCCTTGATTCCAGACTTGTGTTCTATTGTCTCCTTAGCTGCCGAGGTCCGGAATGAGCACCCTTCTTGCCTACCCTTTGTTCCCAGTGTTTCCCATCTCCTTTTTTCCTCTTCTTCTTCTTCTTCTCCTTCTTCTTCTTCTTCTTCTTCTTCTTCTTCTTCTTCTTCTCCTCCTCCTCCTCCTCCTCCTCCTCCTCCTCCTCC